>PVJD01006442.1:0-98436 GCA_004026545.1 Mormoops blainvillei | reverse complement strand
CTTCCCAACCAGGTGTTAGTGTGGCTGCAAAGGTGGAGGTTTCCCAGAGCTCCTGAGTTTCTCAGGAGGGCTCCCGAAAGAACTAACAGGCGGCTGGGATGGAAGGCTTCACAGAGCTAGCTACATGCAGTGGTGACCAGCAGGGGGAGCTGGTGGCCACTTCTGGCCCTGCTGTGGCATGGAGATTAGTGGGCCCTGGATATCCAGGGCCCGCCCATCAATGGTGGAGTCCCAAAGAGGTCTGTGGACAATACCAACCTTTGTCTCCCTAACCTGGCCCCGGCCATCTGAGTCTCCTAAGCTATCCTTATGTTGCCGTGTTTGCATCGCGCTGATTTTAACTGCGACGTTCATTGTGAACTGCTATTTTGTGAGAGACCCAAAGTTATTCATGGATGCCTTTTGAAGAACGTTTGCTGTGCACCAGCTCAGCAGCGTCCCACATTGAGATGAGTAGGATTCAGTCCCTGAACTCAAACGGATAAGAAATGTCCATTGAAAAGTAAAAAACAAGGGGCAGAGTCTAAAGCTCTAACAGAGAGCCGTAGGTGAACGGGGATAGGGGATAACGGCTCTTGATGGGAAGGATTGTTATCAGCTGGGGCAGTTAGGGAGGAGTTCATGGAGGAAATGGTGTTTGCGAGGGCCTTTAAAGTGGGTGCAGTGTTTTAGACCTTTTTACTTTGAAATTTTAATCTTACAAACAGGTGCATCTTTGGCTGATGGAAATGACACAGTGACACGTGGATGCATGGGATTCAGAGAACCAGCCAGTTGCATTAGAGTTTAGGGATAACTGGAGGTGAGGCTGGAGAACAGGTTTAAAACTATATTTTTGGAAGATCTTGAATATCACTCCCAGAAACAAGAAAGTGTAGAGATTCTAGAAAAACAAACAAACAAACAAAAAGTAAACATGGGAATTGGGCTGTGTGTTTTCTTGTCATTTTTGAAGAGATGAATATTTTTTTAAAAAATGGCTAGTGAAATTTAGTTATCATGAAAGATGTGATCCTTGATCATCAATAAGGAGAATCAGCTTCCCCCAATTGAGAATTCTCTGATTATCCATTTTAAACATCTCAGGGTACAAATCGCTATTTAGTCTAAACTAGAGCTTTTAAAATTATGAACCAGAATCACCTGTAAACCTTGTTACAATGTAGACTGCTGGCCTCCCTTCCAGGATTCCCAGGACAGCCAAAAATTTGATGCTGATACTGCTGGCCTGGGGGCCACCACGGAGAGCCTCTGGATTAAACTTTCTACCTGACCTTTCTCAATAGATCCACTGGGTGGCAGCAGAGAGCACCACGGGGACGACACTGGCCAAATCTGGCGTCCTCGGGCAGAGGAAGCAGAGGGCTTATTCTCTGAGCCTTGGATGAAGGTCTTTGTTGCCAAATGACCTGGCAAACCAACCACAACAGCAAGCTCTCCAACATGCAAGAATGCACTGTAGAAGGGAGTGCTTGGTGACTTAGATCTTTTTCCTTCTCCTGGATGTTTCCACTCCCAACTCTACCCCAAACAACCTCTGCTAGGCCCTCAGAACCCTCCTCAGTTAGAAGCAGAGTATATTTGATAATTTTCAAGGTCACTTCCAACAAAACTTCTGAGTAAAGTAAACTAGAGCTTGGAAAGAGACTGATTCATCCAGAATGGACAGGCTAGGCTGTGGCTATGAGGCCCTCCTGAGGTTCCCAAACCATACCTCACAGTGCACTGCTCACTACGTCTCAGCAGAGAACAGCCCTGACCAAGACACGGGGCTGGAATTAGCAAGGTGTCATCCCGAGATGGCATCTTACCCCACCCCCACCCCCCACCAGATGTCTGCAAATCTGCTCCTTCACACAAGCACGGGTTACTCCTGTCAGCAGCGCCTATGGCCATTTAGTTGACATCAACCCTTTCGGGAATCAACACAGAGCTCTAAAAGCAATCAGCGACGCAATCAGCTATTAGTTGTTGCATGAAGGACATCATCCCTGCTTGGGATCTGACCATTAATCCACCAGTAGCCAAAGTGGTACCCATGTTTTAAGACTTAGTGCCAATATGCGCCCATGTGAAGACTTCCCCGATCCTTCGAATCTAAATTGCTCCCTTCTCTGGGCTCACGACCCTTTGCTCCATTGCAGCCCTTACCAGGTTGTGGTTGGTTGGTTACAGTGGTTTTTCTTTACACCGTTAGGTGGTGAGTTTCTCCAGGGCAAAGGCTGCTATCTAATTACTCATCTTTGCAGGCGGAACCTCGTACGTGTTTATGGAATTGAGGTAACTTTTGCTTGTCTCACATTTTGATAAATGATCAGGGCAATATTTACCTAAACTTTATGATTTAGCAAACTGAAAGCATATCTTCCCTGGGCCTCTCTCCTCCTAGACTGAGTAAATTTAATGATTTTCTTTTATATCACAGGGCAACACTCCACCCAAGGAAGAATTATAAGTATAGTAAGTCTAGAAGTTTCTAAGTTAATTTGTGAATCACTGAAAACGAATCCACCCTGTTCTGGTCAACAGGTGGCAAATGGAGTTAACTTTAATCAGTGACGGATGGAGAGTTAAACATGCCTTCTGCTAATGACTCCTTATTTTCCCTGTTAATATTTTTCTCTGTTTTTTCTATTCTGTTCATAATATTTATTCTGTTTTGTTATATGCTTGAGATCAGATAAGCGTTATTTTATCTTAATTTACTTAATAAATATTGATAGATTTTCTGATATTTTAGAGCATGTTTCTAATGTTTAAACATTTTAAACATTCTGAACATTTAAAAAAATTGGTATATATTATTCCATTATGTATAGAAAATACACTTGAAATAGTGTCCCACATTGGAATTGTGTCAAATGCTTTTTGTGTGTGTATTCAAGCGGAATCTTTATTAAATTTTTTCACTTAATTTATGTTCATCGTTTAAAAATATAGATAGGTAAAGGGTAATAATAATAATTTGAATGAGAAAGAAAAGGCGGAGAAGGAGGAGGGGAAAGAGGAAAGTCACCTTAGTTTTACTGTCTAGAAATAAGTACTTTTAAGTGTATCATCTTGGCTTTTTTTTCTATATGTATGCTTATCTTATAAAATTTTTAATTATATTGTTTGTACTATTACATAGCCTGCTTTTCAGATTATTATGACTTATTCCATGTATAAAAACATATGTCCTCAACACAGTTTTAATAGCTGCGTAGTATTCCATAGAATAATGATCACAGTTAATACCACCCCTTGGTCCGAAGGGCCCACGCGGTACACTCGTGGTACACTTGTTAGTCACTAACCAGCTCTCTTGGTTATCAGACTGGTTGAAAGAGAGAGAGGGCGCGCACACTCACAGAAATTTGTTACAGTATATTGTTTTACTTGTTCTATTTCATTATCAATTATTATTAATCTCTTACCGTGTCTAATTTGTAAGTTAAACTTTACCGTAGGTATATATAGGAAAAACATTATGTGGTTTGGTGCCATTGGCTTCAGGCATCCACTGGAGGTCTTGGAACGTGTCCCCTGCAGATAAGGGGGGCCTGCTGTATAGCGATAAACAATGGAGGAAATAGCTAAAAGAGTTCAAAGGGGTTATGTCTAGAGAGCACCAATTGGGGTTTAGAGGATGGAACAGGAAAACGCTCATTTTCATTACAAATCTCGTAGAGCCATTGGACTTTTAAAATCAGCCATGTGTGTAACTGCGATTTCGTTTTAATGAAGTCAATGGCTAGTAGTTCCAGAATCAGTACTTGAACCTCATTCTGTCTGAGGCCAAACCTCTTTCTATTATCTCAACTTCGCCTCTCAAAATAAATACTGAATATTTATTTGCCTTTAGACTCTGATTTTCTTTAAAATCTGCTTCATGTAAACGGCCCAACAATCTTCCAACCCCACGAGGGGATGGTCTGTGCGTATTTTGCTGACCACTGTCTTCCCAGAGTCCGACAGCCCACCTGGAATAGCTAGGTTCTCACAAAACGCTTTCTTGGCATTAGGTCCATCTTCTAACTCTCCGAATGTACTGGTTTCCTTTTTTTTTTTATCCTCACCGAGGACATGTTTCCACTGATTTTTAGAGAGAGAGAGGAAGGGAGGGAGAGAAAAACAGAGAGGGAGAGAGAAGTAGACAGAGAGAGGTGGGGAGAGAGAGAGGGGGGTAGAGAGAGAGAGAGAGACATGGCTCGGTTGCCTCCCATTCGTACCCCAGCTGGGGACAGAGCCTGCAACCCAGGCATGTGGCCCGACTGGAAATTGAGCAAGCCACCGTTCAGTGCACAGCCCGACACTCCAACCAGCTGAGCCACTTGGCCAAGACTGGTTTCAATTCCTGAATGTCCACATCCTTCTTCATGGCTGTCTCCATCCTGCACACAGCAATGAGCATCACAGCAGATACACATGCAGAAACAAGCTGGAATTGCAGGATCCCCTAGAGAATTCAGAATCTGAAGAATGAGGGTTGCCCTGTTGGTCCCCCCGCCCCCAAAATGCCATTGCTAGCCTGTCCCTGACTACACCATGGGGGCTGCTGCTCAGATGACAGGAACAATGGCTAGCTGGGTTTCCTTGGGGACGTCCTGCTGCTGGAGCCAAGCCCGATCCGGAATTTAATGTGATTAGATGCTATCTTGTACTTTGAATGCCCGGCCTGAAGGTCCTTCTTTTCTGTCCTCCCTTCCTCCCTTTCGCCCTCTGCCCTGTCCTTCTTTCCCTTAATGAACACGCATTAAGCACCTACTCTTGCACCTGCTAGGCACAGGAAGGGAGGTGGGTAGGAGAGGGGGGAAAAAGGTGGTTAATTCTTTAAAGTGAAGGAGTTGGACGTGCAGTCAACTTCCCAAGTCGAGCAAGGAAGGAGGAGGTAAGAGCCGAACATGGGGCCAACGAAGGGGGTGGGAGTGCGGGGCAAGGAGCACAGGGTGCCAGCTGGGGGTCATGGGAGACTTGATGCGCAGCTTGGGGCTTGCAGGAGAGACAGGGCTCTGGGTGTGAGGTGGACAGGACAGCGGCACACGGGGACCTCGGGTCCTCCATGCTTCTGCAGAAGAGCCAGCAGGAGCGTGGAGCCCAGATCTTTCTGCAGACCATCCAGAGGGGCATTGCGTGTACTTTCCTGTCCCTTTCCCCAGAATGGGCTGGAAACGCAGAGGGCATGTGGGGAGAATCTGCAGTGACCCCACCTCCATCTAGAGGGGAACCAGAGCAAAGGCTGCAGGTTCCCGGGGACTCTGGCTCCCGCCGGGCAGGAGTGTGCTCTGCGGCCTCTGGCTGAAGCTGGCTGTTAGCTGCAATCACCGAGACCCCCGGGGATTACCGTGAGTGACAAGGAGAGCTTGTTCTAGGGTTGGAGGGATGTCTCACAGAGCCCAAGGGCAAGAAACTCGAACCAAGAGCTGGGGCACCCGAAAAGTTCTTTCTCTCCATTGCTTCTCTGCTCCCCCTGCCTGTACCCACTTTGTTTTTCTCACAAAGTAGAAAATTAGGCACCGAGGTGGAACTGAGTGGAGCACCTAGACAGACACTTGGGAGGGGATGAGAAAAACCCAACATGAAAGCCCAGCTCTGCAAAGTCGAAAGGGAGGTGCAATGGCACACACATACTCTTTGTGGAGCTCAAAGGGGTTGGTCCAGTGAATGGGGTTTAGGTCCGTGGGAGCTGGCTTCCCTGAGGGGCTTCGCCTTGTGCTGGGATGTCCCTGCAGGCCCCAGGCTGCATCGACAGGCAGCCGCCCCTGTTTGGGTGGCTGGACTGGGTGATCTTTCAGGGTATCCTCAGAAAAGTCGTTTCCTTGTGTTGGAACAAACATAGGACTTATGCAGTAGCAGGGATGGCACTGACTTGGAGTCTGAGGAAGGTATCCCAATTCTGGCTCTTCCTCGTGTCAGATGGGCTATTGGACATTTGAAATGTAGTCAGTCCACGTTGAAATGTGCTTTGGGTGTAAAATACACACTGGATTTTGAAGACTTAATACCCCCAAATATAAAATACCTATGATTTTACTATTATCAAAGTAACATTAATATGAATGTTGAAATGATAATATTTTGGATATTTTGGCTTAAATAAAAATATTATTAGAATCAATTTCATCTGTTTCTTTTTACTATTTAAAAATGTGACTCTGAGAAAAATTTGAAATTCCAAAAATGGCTCGCATTTTATTTTGATGGGACATCACCGATCTAGACTCTACGCCAAATGCATTCCTCACCTTTATGGAAAAGAAAAGAATCCACAGACTTGGCACTCTTCTAGAAAGTGGAGGAGAGGCATTAATGCCACCCCAATGCCTTAGCTTCCATGTAGTCGTTTATTTTAGCAACACCATGTCCTCTAGGGTCCCAAACCCTGGCCCAATCCACAGCTACCCCAGCCATCTGTAACGAGCCAGCCCTAACCATTGGGGACGAGATAAGGACAATGTCCCTGACCTAAGGCTCGTGTGCCCTCGGGGGACCTGCGGTTATTCCACGGCTCTGAAAAGCTTGACAAGGAAGAAATCCTGCAGCCTCCCAGGTACTGCCGCGCTGGCCCGGGAGATTACGGTTTCTTGACTTGGGGCTTCGAGCAGCCTGGCCAGGCGAGGTGGGCGGTCTCAGCCGATCGGAAACTCTAATTTACAACTGTAAATCTATCTGATTAATGACAATGTTGAAGACAATTTAACAACCCACGAAGATGTAATTGGCGATGAAGCGTTTGGGAACGACGGATGGAAGTAACCGTACTCCTCAGGGTTCTGGTTCTCGCAGGTTTTGTCTTCACATTTGGTTGGTGAGTGGCAGAGTTCCCCTAATGTTCCCCAGGAATATGTCCTTGGCATGCACATCCTTCTGAAAAATCATAGAACTTTGAGACTCGGAAGACTTCAGTTATTTCGTCATCTGGGATGATGAGCAGCTGCCATCCCTGCCAAAGCCCCATTTCTAATCCCAAGCGCTTTGTTTAGCCCCACTTACTCCACACCTTGGAATGTACCGAGCTTTAAATGATCCCATTTCTAAGAACTAAGAGTCATGACCACAAATTTCTTAGTTCATGTTGCAGCTCTTCCTGCCACTGTCACACTCACAGAACCAGTTCTTCGCTCTCGTTGTGACCACAGGGGCCCGGGCCCTCCCGGGGTGCTCACACTCCACGCTCCTTGACCTTCACAGGTCTCCAGCCCCCATCCGGAGGAAAGGCAGCACTGACCAGGAGTTAAGGGCCTGTGCTCAGGGGCACGCTGCCTGGGCTGCGTCCCCACGCCTTCCTTATAGCCTGTAAGACTGTGGACACGTTACTTAACCTTTTCCAGAAATCGATTTCCTTAACTGTAAACTGGGGCTTATGAGAGCACCTCCCTCATTGGGAAGGATGCGATGTGTAACTGTACAATGTTTGTGCATACATAACAAGATAACAGGGTAGAGCTTTTGATGGTGCCTAGTTCATAGACACTCTCATCAACGGTAGCTATCATTAGTCATTATTGGTCCTGTCTTTTCACCTGCCCAACAGGGCTGCTCAGAGAAGGCACAAGAATCAGGCTGCTTGTCTATGTCACAGCGTCACCGTACTCCCTCACTGGACCTCCCATGACCTGGCCATCAGTGTGTGTGTGTGTGTGTGTGTGTGTGTAAAAGGTTTATTCTCAAATATGTGTGTCATGTGTGTGTGTGTTTTTTGGCAACAGCTTTATCAAGATATAATTCACATGCCATTCAATTCACCGATTTGGAGTGTACAAATCTATAGTTTCTAGTATATTCACTAGCACAGCCGTCAGCAAGCCGTCAGTTAAGAATATTTTCGTGACTTTCAAAAGAAACGCGATACCCTCTGCAGTCAACCTCCATTTTTCTCCCGCCTCCTCCGGCCCATGGCAGCCACAAATCTACTTTTTTTCTCTTTAGATCTGCCCATTCTGGACATTTCATGTAAATGAGACCACAGGATTTGTGGTCTCTCGCGACTGTTCTTTTCTCCACATGTTTTCAAGTTTCATCCATGGTGCAGCGTGTATTAGCACTTTATTCCTTTTATGACAAAATGATATTCCATTGTATGAATATGCCACATTTTGTTTACTCATTTATCCATTCGTGGACATTTGGGTTGTTTCTGCTTTTCGTCGTCTATGAATAATGTTACCATGAGCGTTTGTGTACAATGTGTGAATACCTGTGTTTTCATTTCTCTTGACTCTGTAACTAGGAGTGGAGTTGCTGGATCCTGCGTTAAGACCATGTTTAACCCTTTGAGGAGCTGCCCAACTATTTTTCAAACTTTGCACTCTTTTTACATCCCCACCAGCTGCGTAGGAGGGTTCCAGCTCCTCCACATCCTTGCAAATGCTTGTCATTTTATGTCGTTCTCATTATAGCCATTCTAGCACATGTGACGTGTTATCTCACTGTGGTTTTGCTCTGCGTCTCCCCGATGGCCGATGATGCTGAGTAGCCTGGCAATCGTTTCATCCATCATTTGCCTTGTATCTCTTGGATTCCCACTGGGGGTGTTCCGAACACTTCCGCACATCACCAGGTCCCAGTCCCTCTCATCTGCAGAGATTCCCCTCTCTCCTGCTTTGCTGAAACATCTCCATGCACTCATTCATTCTTCAACAGATATTTATTGGGCCTCATTTGGGCAGTATGGGCTGATGGCTGGGGACATGCAACTGAATGCACCGTGCTCCTCGTCTTCATCTCTCACTAATTCACAGGGCCTGGGCACCATTTATAGTCCGATCGCAACATATCATTGTGGGACTGCTCTACTTGCTATGCTTCAGTGGCATTTTAAAATTTGGGATACAATTTAATGATGAAACTCATGGCAGGCCAGGTTCTGCGTACATTTGAGTTTTAGGCCAGACCAGCCGCCCTCCTCACCATTCTCCCTGCCTCGCATCTTCTGCTACCACCTTAGGCTCCAAATGAGCAGTTCTTTCATGCTTCCTTATCCCTGTCCCTCGCTGTCCCTCCTAGGCTACAAGCTTCTCCAGAGGAGGGAATGATTCTCATTCACGCTTTCATTTCCTACAGTCCAAAGATAATACTTGGTGCATTAAAAACACTCAATACACTGCCACGCAATGTACTTGATACATTTATCGTTGAGTAAGTAAACGAATAGATGGAAAATAAATGAATGAAGGTATGTAGTTCTGCTGTGTGATTTTTTTCAGTTTTTAATTGGCTGAATTGGGGCTCCATTCTGATCCTCATTTCAAACTGGCCTGAATGATATTCCAGGCCCGCCGAGTGGAGGAGGATTTGCTCTAGTTAAGTGTTTATAGCAAATAATGCTGTCCTGTGGAGTTTTAACTCCTGGCCTGTTTGGATATGTTTGCTCCCTGTAGGGTTTTAAGCACGATGAAATAAAACGACCTAACATAAAGTAAAATACCCACCATCCAATGTAAACATGTTGAACAGAGTCATGTTAGAGGAGGCTGTGTTGAAACCTGCAAGGAAACCCAGAGAGTTAAAAGTGTCCAAAGTGTATCTTCCCCTTTCACCCTCATAGAGGCAGGGCATAGGCCTCTCTTTCCGCAGGACAGGAACATGTTTCTCTCTTGAGTGGTTTTGTTGAGGGAGGGGGTGGAGAGGGCGGAAGTGGGCTTCCAGTGGGGTATCCGGTCAGCCCCTGGGAGACAGGATGCGGGGAAGCCGGGCTCTCCAGGCCCCTCTACTCAGGCCATTTCCTATTTTCAGAGGTATACGTGGTGGCCCCTGTGATGCAACAGGGATACATGCATTGTCCTGAAATCTAAACTAGGGAGGGAGGAAACGCCTGGCATTTATGATTATCTGTCTGCTTATTCTCTGAGAAAGTTATCTGGGGAAGATAATGAACACAGTGATAAAGGGCTAGGACATTGGAGACGTCTAAAGCGGTTCTCACAGTCAGGCTAAGCTTGCCCTGAGTCTTCCCCTCAACTTCCCTCCCTCCATTTTGGGGTCCTCCCTGTTGTCCATTCTCTGACTGCCACGTCTCCAGCTTCTGGCTTCATTTCCCCACACCCTTCTGCATGGCTCAGGGCCATGGCTCTCCTACAGCATGTCTTCTCATGGCCATGGCCACCCCTGCTTCCTCTTCCCAGACTCCGTCCCTCCTGCCAATCCTGAGACTGAATGGTCCGATCTTCGCTAATAGGTCAGGGAGAAGCGGCTACAGGAGACAACCCTCTCCGCCCCTCTTCTTTCAGTAAGTACTTGCCGTGTGCACGTGTTTCCCATGCATCACTCTCTTAATCCTAACCATCAAAAAGGCAGTGATAATAGCCATTTTTCCCGTTTTACAGACTGAGAAACTGAAGCTCTGAGAAAGAACTCGACGACCCTCCTAATGGGAACCCCGGGGCTCTGAACTCATAGTCTGAGGCAGAGGCCTCACTCTTACTCAGCACATTCTGTTCCCATCCTGCTGCTTCCTGCTACCGCCTGGGACAACAGGGATGCATCGGGCAGCCGCGCCCTTGAGGAGTTCCTGGTTACACAAACACTGATGACATGCTGGCAGAAGCACGGCACCAGCAGGAATGGAGGGGGGCCGCGGGGGAGGAAGGGACAGTGCGGGAGGATGTGAGCAGAGGCCCTCTCGCTGCCCCAGCTGCAGGGAGGGGTGGACACGGCTGGCTCCCTGGAATTGCCCAATTTAGGCCTCCTTCCCAGGAGAAGCTGGGTGCAAAGGCCCAGCCCCCTTGCCTCAGTTAAGCACAGCTCTGAAGGGCCACCCCGACTCCAGAGCACCCCCTTGGACTGGCCGAAGCCTCAGGTGTATACGAAGCTTGATGCATCTCAGGCCAGCCTCCCTCGACCAGTCCCGCTCCCCTCATGGCAGGGTCCCTCTGTGTACAAACCAACCTCAGATGTGTGTCCCAAGGAACACAACACACATGGAAATCATGGAGTGAAGGGTGTGTAGTATGTTCCAGAAAGTAAAAATCATCCAGGGCTGCCAGGCTGTGGGATGTGGAGGGCGTGGAGCAGACTGTGAACACCCAGTGAAGGACTTGGATCCAGTTTTCTCCAGCACCTCGTCTGCACCTCTGCCCAGTGCCACGGAGGCCTGAGCCACCATCAGGGTAAACTGCTTACAGTTTAGGGGAGATGGACTTTATAACCTGAGTAAATAACAACAGAGAAGCGTTTGGAGATCATTTTTGTTGGGTGATGCTTTTAGAAGGTCATAGCTAAAAACCAGCCTTAGACAGATCCAGCCCAAAGGACCTCAGTTATCACGTGGAAGGTGAAGCCCCAGAGGGGGTGACAATGCATATAGAGCCAGAGCCACCACAGGAACACAGTTTCTTGGCCTCCAGTTCACTGGTCTTTCCACCACTGCTCTGCAGGTCTATTCTTCATCCCGAGTAAGAACTGGGACATGAGCCCTTGCAGATTCACTCCTTGTGGTGCTCTGACAACGACATGTCCAGAGAGTGCAAAATGCCCTCAGAGAAGACCTGCCATCCATCCAGCCTCCCCCGGGGGCTCAGGCAATTTTCGACAAGCCTCCACAAAGTGAGTGCAGTGCCGATGCCAGGGGTACTCAGTGTTGTTCTAGAACCTTCCACACGCCCCCTACTCCCTATCAGGTCAAATCCAGCTACTTTTCTTCCAACCATGGTCAAGACAGGTGTGGAAGCCACAGAAATCACAATGATGGCCATTCTGCCTACTGGCACACCTGTTCATGTTTAGTGTGGGCTCCTGCCGTGGGGTCAATGACTTCTCTTCGCCACACTCCCTAAGTGAACTGAGCCCGTGCTTTCTCTAGGGAAAGTGTTATCGGGTACGCTGACCTTCAGCCAGGACACTTATTATGACCAATAACAGTCCTTAGGTGCAGGACATTAACCTCTGATAAAGATGACCCCAGGCCCGTCACTGCGTTGGAGACAGCAGTGCTCCATCTTGGCTGTCACATCGAAAACTGAGACTTTGTCCTGTGATCTGGCTTCAAGGCTTGACAATTATTAACCCGCGTAATCAGACTCCATGTGAACTTCTCTTTCCAGATTAGGCATGTTCCAGGAGCCCGCCTTAGAGCAGAGTCTCCCCAACTGGGATCTGCACTTTGCCAGCTTCTCGTGAGCTTTATACATCGGTTATTCCATGGGCTGAGGAGGGCCCCATGGTCGCTAAAGCTGGAGAAACACCATTATTTATCTTTGGAAGATGCTCCATCTACTTTAGGGCAATACATCCTATCTTAAACCTGCCTACTCTTGTTTAACTTAGGTTTTCCCAATTTTATTTGACTTCAGAAAATGTTTTTTGTGTGGAATGTATTTTAATCTTGAACGGATACAACCTCACCTCTTTCTGAGCCCAGTTTCTCTCCTTTGTCCTGGTTCTTACGACTGGGCTTTCTGTCTCTATCGCTCTAGTGGGGTCATTGGTCTGTGTCTCCGCAGTGTCCCTTCTGCTCACTGGGGTCTGGCT
Source organism: Mormoops blainvillei (assembly GCA_004026545.1). Taxonomy (NCBI): domain Eukaryota; kingdom Metazoa; phylum Chordata; class Mammalia; order Chiroptera; family Mormoopidae; genus Mormoops; species Mormoops blainvillei. The sequence continues at coordinate 85,989 of PVJD01006442.1, read as the reverse complement.
TTGCTCCCTGCTTCTTGATTCTGCTTTACCCGGGACTGAAGGGGTTTCCTGGGACATGGGGCTTCTGGTGCTAAAGCTGAGAAAATCCCAGGCAAACGGGGACATGTTGGTCATCTAGCCTGAGCCCTGCTCTGTGCATGAAGTTCCTCAGCTCCCTGGCAGACACTCAGGTGCTTCCCAGGCCTCTCCTGGGATTCCCTGCACGGGGCTCAGCCACCTGATAGAACGCACAGCTATTTCACTTTCAGCTCCCTGCTTCTGATTAATGGTCTGGGGCTGTGACCACGAGATGCTTAAATGCCCACCCCCTTCCTCATCTTTGAGCTACCTCAGCCTCTTTATCACCCCCTCCCCTGACCCCCAGTCTCTGACAGGCACAAGGGGAGTTGAGTGGCTCTCAAGGGGGTCAGAGTGATGGGGCCTCAGCTAAGAAGGAGCCGATGGGTAGGGGCTGCCCTGACATGTTTGTGTAGAAGGCAGAGAGACACCACATATCCTGAAACAGAAACTGACGTTTATTCTCCCCACCTTTGCCCTGTCATCATATTAAACACGGTCTGGGAGATTGGCACCTGGGACCAATGACCGTGTGCGGCATCTTTGGGCTTCACAGGCGTCTGCACTGATGATTGAGTAGCCTCTCGCTCATGAGTCAAGAGGCTCACTCATAATTGCAGAGGGCGATGGAGCACAGGATCAAATGAATGCAACCTAGTGTCAGGGTATGTCAGAGCCCAGTTGGTAGAGTGATTAATTTGTCCCTGTTTTAACTGCTGTAAACATTTTTCCTTGTTCTCTGGTCCTTGCTTGAGTCTTGCTATTCCCTTGTTCCGGGACCTTTTCTGTAGGTCCAAATCAGGAGTTCTTTTTGTTCATTAAAGCCGTAACTTATTGGAAGACTGGTGACATTTATTCTCGAAGGGGAGGGCATGAGGTGACCTGTTGCTGTAGGGAGGCAGAGATAGCCATATCAGGGAGGTTTGGACCAGAACTAGATGTTTTTCCAAATCTGGTGAGCAATGGAGCCAACACCACCCCTATCCAAAGGTGCTGGCACCTTGGGTGAACTGACTTGAGCTGCCGTTGCCCTGGGGTCCATGGCAAAGGATCACTCACTCCTTCCTTCAAGAATGAGCTGTTGGGTGTCTGTTCTGTGCCAGGCACTGGGATAGACTCTGAGATTAAAGGAACAAACAAAACAGATGATCTCTCTTGCCCTTGTAGATCTTGGATCTTAGGGTTGATGAACACAAGCTAAACACACAAGACTTGGGCTTTTGTCTGAAGACCTGTGAAATCATTGGAAGGTTCTACACAGAGGAATGCATTTAAAAGGATGGTGGTAGCCTCTGTATTATGTTTGGACTCTGGTGGGGCAGGGCCAGAGGCAGGATGGCCAGTTAGGAGGTTGTTGTTTCTAGGATCCAGGGGTGAGGTGATGGTAGCTTAAATACTGGTGATAAAAAGTGCTTAAATTTGAGACATGTTTTGAAAGTGCAACCAGATAGGGAAAATGTAAGATAAGAGATTAAAGGGAGGAATCGAGAATGACTCCATGGATTTGGGCCGAACTACTAGAATGGAGTACCTTCCCATTAACTGAACCACAGAAGGCTGTGGCAGAAATTTTGGTGGGGAGGATGTGGGGCGAAGGGGCAGCTTGCACAGAAATATCAGAGCACCTGTGATCCCGATTCCAGGCAGGGCCACGCTAGCCTATACGGCTGTGTGTAGATTAGAAATGGCGTCCCTTCCTCTGGTGGGCACAGCCCCGTGCTGGGGTCACAGCTTGACAAGGAGAACATTAGCCCTTCTAGCTGGAAGCCCTGGTGCTGTGAGTAACCTTTACAGCTGCACGGGGGGGCCCTGTCTGAAGCAACTATCAGTATTAGGATGGGGCCAGATGGGTACTTGGGACAGAAGAAACTGAACTCAGAGAAATAACTGTTCATATCCCTAGGTCATGTTTAATAGGAAACTTGATGCTTGCCTCAGTAGCTATAAAGGAAGCCTGTTTGCATGAGTTCACTGGAGGCATAAAGGCAGAAAAATAATGTTAGGAAGTATTGTCAGTCTTCATAGGATTAAAAAAAATGAATGTTTTGTTTTGAAGTTATATGATCCTCTTCCATTATATGATAAAAGCAGATAATTTTTTTCTATTAATCTCAATAAAGCAAATCAAATATAGAAAAAGAATGGCATTTCTTCTTTTCCAAATGTCATATTAGTATGGAACACAATGTATGTGCTTTGAAGAAGTTGTTCCGGATCTAAAGAAGGGTTCTGTTCTCTCCCACACTCAGCATTACCCCCCAAACAACCGGATAATTCATGGCTTTCCTTAGAAGATTCCTCACAACTTACTACAGTCATGTAGTTCATACATTCATTCAACTTCACAATGACTTTAAGAGGCCGGACTATTATCTCCCATTTTACGGATGAGAAGATAAGGGTTGGAGAGTGGAAATGACTTTTTCAGGACCCTCCCGCTGATATGTGGAAGGGCCTGCATGTTAACTCACGTTAGTTTGGCTCCAAAGCCCATGAGGTCTATTAAACAGTGTTCCTCGGACTGACTCCCCTGGTGGGAAACCCAGCATCCCACAGTCCCAGGGCCACAGGCTCTGGCATTTACAGGCTATAAATGCATATACCCCACACTCCCTCTTCTATCTGATACCTGAGATCTCTCTAGTAATCCTTGATGAGATGTCTTCGCTCGTGGTCCCAGACCCTGGTCATAGTGTAAACGCTGGATGATGGCATAAGGAATGATTGGCGAAGCCTACTTTAATCTATTTTTTATCTATAATTTTATCTATATTAGAATATAGATATCTGGGTGTTATCCCAGGTCCTCTAGATGAGAGCGTCTGTGGGTCAGGGCCCAGAAATGTATTGTTAGCAAGTCCTCAGGTGGCTTTGGTGTGGAGTTGGGCTTGCGGACCACTGACAGAGCCGCAGTCCAGCGATGGGCAATGCCTTGCCTACCTCTTGTGTTAGCCCTGCCAATTTATTTCCACCCTTCTCAATTTTCTTTTTTTATCCCCTCTCTTTGGTTAGCTCTGGCTATTAAAGTATTCTGTAGATTGCACTGAACTCCATCTCCCTGTCGTTTTTACCGATTCTACACTTTGGGTTACACAGAACAAGTCTACCCACTCTGCCACAGTGGTCTTTCAAGAATTAAAGTCATGTAACACATTCTCCAGTCTTCTCTAGAGACAATATTCCCAGCTCTGTCACCTACATCTTCCATTAGTTAGTGTCAAGTTCTTATACCATCTGTGCCATGTTCTTCTGAAATCATTTGGGTGACCCATGTCCTTTTAGATCAGGGTACCCAGAACCGAAGGCCATATTCCAAGCATGGTGGGATGCACACCACATAGTAGGGAGTTTTATCTTTCTGGTTCCAGACCCTGCCTTCCTCTAAATGCAGGAGTGAGTTGGATGAGATGTTCTGGGTCACTGAAGGGTGGGTTTCTATGACACCACTAAGCTGGGTCTCCCATATCCTCCACTGGTGCCATCAATGACGTTGTACCCACGGTTAAGGCCATAGATTTATTCCTACCCAGTTCTATCCTGTCAGATTCTGCTCATTGCTCCAGACTCTTGATTATCGTTGTGGATCCTCTTTCTTCCACCAGTAGATTTGGTGTTCCTCTGCTCCTTTCGGACTGTCTGTATTCAGGCTGTTGTGTACCAGACTCTCTGGGCCACACCGTGGTTTATGGTCATTCTTGTGCCAGAGATCTGTACTCTGAAAATAAAACGTCACATACCCCTTGGTATCTGTATACATATCCAGACTTCATATAGATATAATAGAGATGTAGTTGGTGCCCACCCAAAGCTTCTCTGTCCTCTTCTATCAGCTCTATGTGTCTGTTTCACAGCTCTGGTGAGATTCGGTGCTACCAGTCTGTACCTGTGACCTTCAGAGGATTTTCCATGGACATAGAGCCTCCTTGCCCGGAGGGACTGCCACAGGTGCCTGCGAGTGATGCACCTCCCCTCCCCTCCACCCCATTCCAGGGAATGACTGACTAGTGTAGGAGTACAAACCGCAGCTCTTTGGTCCAGAGGTTGGGCTAACTGAGGTGCAACTTAGAGCCTAAAACTGCCAATGGGATCAGGCTGGACCTTCAACTTTGCCTAAGATGGTGCCCTTGTTCACTTCTTCCCCTTCCTGCAATCTCCACTCCCCTCCTGGTTTCTCCTAGGAGTACCTTCTTAATAATCCCCTACACATGAATTTTTGACTCAGAGTCTGCTTCTGGGAGAAGCTGATGTAAGATGGTAGTCATAGCATGAAAAGATATATCAGACATTCTACATGAATAAACATAGATAAACATTTCAGGACTTTAAACCACCCCCTCCCCCAATGCTCCTTTGTAGATCAGCTCTTCCATTTTTGGTATAAACTCAAATATATAAGGTGGGGGGGGGAATCCAACAAAAACTGGGATTTATTTATAAAAAGTTGTGTATTTATTCTTACATGTTTAATTGCCGGTCACCTTCATAGTACTCTCCATGTGATATAATACACCTATTGAGATTTTTTTTCCATTGCTCAAAACAGTTTTTGAACTCATCTATTTTGATGCTTTTTAGTGTTTCTGCCATTTTTTGTTTCGCCTCTTCCACATCAGCAAAATGTTTCCCTTTGAGAACTCTTTTCATCTGGGGAAATGGAAAAAAGTCACTTGGGGTGATATTGAGTGAATAGGGAGGGTGGAACATGGGGGTTGTGCCATTTTGGTCAAAAACTGCTAAACACTCAGTGTGGTGTTGGGCAGGTGTGCTTGTAAATCACGCATCATGAAATGAGCAAACGCGCTGAAAGAGTCTTTAAAAAAAAATTCACCGAAGCTGAACACAGCCTCTCAAAATAACGCCAGTTGGTACACTGATACTGATGGGTTCCTCGAACACTCACCGAGAGGGGGAAGCCTGTACTACAAGGGGCCCACCCTCCAGAAGATAATTCCGTTTTGGGGGGAGTGGCCCCTCTCGTAGGTGTTACTTATATTTCAATTGGTCCAAATGGGATTTACTGACCAGTCACCAATCAGTATGTTTCAGAAGGAATCTCCTAAATTACTTGAGGAAGCACATGGGTGCTAAAAAGAGATTTTTATTGTACCATACTGCTCAGGAAGGTCCCTAATTCCTTTAACATTTCTCATCTGACTTACTCCTTCCCTTCTGTGGTTATTTTTTTGACATTGGGTGGAGTCTGCTTCCTCTTCAAGACAGTCACCAGGATGTCTTCCTGAAAAAATAAACACATAGTATTACCACCTTTGCACCTGCTAGTTTTCTACTCCAAGCCCATGTAGCTACTTGGGAAAGTCAGAAGGATGCCTGCCTCCACGTGGACGTCCGGATTTGTCCCTGTGTGCTCAGTGCATGACAGACCCAGGGCTGAGAAAGGAACCCCTTATGTTTAGCTGTTTTCTTGACTGCTTCCCCTTCCCTTAGGACCTATAGGGAAATTAGTCCCCTGCTCACTAGTGTGACTTACAATTCACAAAAATCCTCCAGTTTTGGGCTGGTTACTAAGTTCTGTTGATTTTCTGCCATTTGCACTTGTCTCCTCTGAGTGCCCTAGTTCAGAGACTCTTTATCTCGTATTAATATTATTTCTGTAGAGGCCAAAATACACGTGACCCTGCAGGGACACGGGTTCGAACTGCGTGGGCCCACTTACACATGGATTTTTTCCCCAAAACTACTGTAAATGTATTTTCTTTCCATTATGATTTTTAAAAACATAATTTTTACATTATTGCAAGAATACAGTATATTATACAGATAACCTAGAAAATACCTGTTCATCGGCTGCTTATGTTATTGGCAAGGCCCCCTGTCAGCAGCAGGCTATTAGCAGTTAGGTTTTAGGGGGGTCAAAATTTATGTGCAGATTTTGATTGTGCAAGGGGGAGGGTGGGCGCCCCCACATCCACGTCAGTCAGCAGTTGGCTATATTTGCCCTGCAGTCTCTGCCTCCCATCACTGCTGATCTTGTCACTGCCCTGGTTGCAAAGCCTTCAGTAGCTATCTGTCAGACCGATTCTCAACTTTATTCAAGACCTTGTACAATTTTATTCCACCCTACTTGGTCTCTGACCACTCCCTCCTGCCTCAAAGTTCAAGCTAATGTGCTAACCCACATTTCCCAGACCCTCTGGCCTCACTGTTCCTTGTGACCCCCTCACTCACCAACGCCCTGACCTCTCCTCCTCATCTTCCAGGACCAGCTCCCATGCTGCCTTCCCCAGAAGCCTTTCCTATTCTCTGCTGCAGCAGCAGCTCGGGTTCCCTCCTCCCGTGTCCACCACAGTGCTTTGGACGCGCCTCGAGCCTGTGGCTAACCCAGTACAGGCGGTGAAAAGTCAAGTCCATAGACCCTGGAGCCATCTTGCCTGGGGCTGAATCTTAGCTTCGCCACTTACAAGTATTGGAACCATAGTCAAGTCACTTCGGTTTCCTGGGATGCAATTTCCTCATCTGCAAAATAGAAGACATAATGGCATATTCCTCACTGAGTTGCTGGTAAGATTCAGCGAGTTGCTGTATTTTCAGCCTTTTTTCACAAAGTAAGTGCTGTATCAGTGTTAGCTATTATTTTACTAAGTATACGTCCCTCTTCCCAAATTGATTGCGAACTCTTAAAAAGCAGGGACTCGCTCACTCACCTTAGTGTCCCCAGTGCCTGGCACAGAGTAGGTGCCTGGTACATATTTGTTCAATAAAATGGCTTATTATTACTCTGCCAGTGGTTCACTTGTTTATGGGTTAACTGGTGAGTGCAGGGTTATTTTCAGTGAGCTTGCGTTCCCTAGGGTGGGCCAGCAGCAGTTTGAAGCCCTGGTGTCTAGACAGGTTTATAAATGCTGTGAATCTGGGTGACTTGGCCAGGGTACAGGGTTCCTCTCAGTCCGCTTCCCTTATCTCTAGGCCCTGTTCTCTGCTTCTCAGACACCCTGTGAATATGGGGTGTTTCTTGTTCTACTTTATCCAAAGAGGCTTTGTAATTCAATACCTTTGTCCTTGGGTTGGAAATGTGTCCTTTTTTTTTTTTTTTTTAAACTGTGAAAGTTTGGTCTCTATTTGACATTCAGAACAGGAGAATATGCCAGGAGCAGATGAATGGAAGAGGAAGAAAAGGCAAGCCTCAGAAATGTAAGAGTAAACAAGGCTCAAAATAACAGGAAGGCTGGCATTGCTTGGGTTCATCTGCTCTAGGGCCTTGTCCAGGGATTCAATTCCTGATTGTTTCTGTCAAGAAATAATGATAGTCCTTGCTGCTTAGGACTTTGCTGGAGAAATAGGTCCCATCATAAGCCCCTCAACTAAAGGTACCAAGAGAGGATCAGAGAGGGTTCAGCAGAGAGAACAAGGACAATTCTGAAGGTAGAGGGTAGAAGGATATGAGAAAGAAATCTAGGAGTAGGGTGGGAGAAGGAGGTGCAATTCAGTGACGGAGTCGAAGAAAGTGAAGGGCATTCATACAGACATCTAGAATTTTCTACAGGCCTCTGCTTTAGCCGAGAGACTTAGAATAACTCTTAGGAATATGTGGGTATCACTGTGGATACAAAGGGATGGCAGCTAAGACAGTTCTGTCTTAGCTCCTGTGTCCTCCAGCCCAAAGAATGGCAACCTTCTGTCACCAGTGCTCAGCAAAGGCACAGAGTAGACTGGGGCAATGCTGACGGGGAAGGGCTACCTTCCACACCAGAGCTCCGCCTCCGTCTCTCTCATGCCTGCCCCCTCCGAGTCTCAGTTCTGTGGACCAGGGGGCACTTCTGGCCTGGGCAGAAGTGCTCGGCCTTTGATCCCTCTTTCGAAAAGAGCCAGTTTTTCCTTTTTATTGTCTCCCAGAACTCTTCATAGACACCTGTGACTATGGCTTCATTTTTTACTTTTCCTTTTCATTCCAGATCTACCTTTCCATTTTCTTAATCCCTACTTGTCTTTTCATTTTCCTTCCTTCTCCTCCTCTTCTACTTTCTGGGGCTCCCCACTCTCCTCTCTTATGCGGCTCCTTACGTGTTGGTCTGGCAAAGAGGGCCTCTGGCATAAGCCAGAGCCTGACATCTGCCCAATCCCACCACCCACAGCCCTTAGCCACTGCCAGTACGGGGATCTTTCCTGGTTGGGACCATCCTGGGGCTTTGGCTGCTTCAGATGGCGAACTGTCTGGAGACCCTCATCTACCCTAAAAGCTTGGTTGAGAAGGATCTTGGTTTCTGTATTGTTTGAGTATGGGTGAGTTGGAATATGGGTCTGTAACATCATTTCTTCATTCATTGAATATTTACTGTGCACTTACAACATGCCAATTACTATTCTGAGTACTGGGCAGGAAGATATGTAAACAAGATCCAGTTTTCACAAAGAGCTCGCAAGCAGGTGTGCAGTTGGCTGCTTTTGTAATGATCCATAACACACTGGGAAAGCATTATATTAATGATATGAAAAAGACTTGGTTAACTGGAGGGAAAATGAATCGATGGGTTATGCTTCTTCTCAAAAACTGACTCTGTCTTGGGTGGTCACTTGGGTGGTTGCCATAGTGTATGTAAACATGAATGGTGCCATGTTTTTTTTAGACACCATCTTAACAGCAGCACATTCCTTTCCACTCAGAGCAACATAGGAAAACAACAATAATCATCAACCTTTTTTTTTTTTTTTGCTAAGGTATCCATACAGATATTTCTCACCCATGTTGGCTTTCATCAGCCACATAGTTACCACTTTTTATTGAAAGCAGACCCAGATTTTAGTCTTACAAAACTCTCCCAAGAGTAAGGACCGCGTGGAAGTACAATGGAAAGACGACTCTCATGAATGATCTCTTTTTATAAGAATGGGTGGGTGCGAGGGTGCAGTAGACCTGGAGTTAGAAGACTAGAGGGCTAGTCCTAGCTATTCACCGATTGACCTAATGTCCCTGAGCCTCAGTTTCTTCATTTGCAAGTGGGGATGATAACAGTATCCACCTTGTTGGGTCATGGTGAGAATCTGATGAGAAAATACATGTAAAGCACTTAGAATGCAGGCGTAGCGGCAGTGATGATGAAGTCCTCACTTCCTCATCAGCAGAAGGAGCCAGTTTCTGTTCAGAAATATTTCTTACGCATCTTCCATATTGGTGCCACACTGGGGGTTCAGAATGGTCCAGAAGCTCACCACTGGGGAAGGGGACACACACATGCACACACACACACAACACAGATTACTCTAACAGAACATACAGTCCCAAAGAGCTGCTTGGTCCACGAGTGTGGGTGCACAGGGCAGGAGGGTCCTGGAGAGCTCAGCGGGGAGGCAGTGTTTGGTCTGGGCTTTGAAGGGTAAGTAAAGAAAGATTGTCTTTCCCTGCAGAAAAACACACCAAAATTCTTCATGATCTGTCCGGACTCCCTTCTGCTGCTTATCTACCATCAGCCCCTTGCAGTGGGATATTTTCAGTTCCTCAAAAACATAGCATACCTACTCTTGCCTTCCACCCATCTTTGCACGTGCCGATTCTTTTGGAAGAGACAAGGAAAAGGGACTTGAAACTCCTCCCTCTGCTAGAGGGGCAGCGTAGTGGACAATCAAGGCACTAGGGTCAGACTGTGGAGTCCATCCCAGCTTTGCCATTTACCAGCCAGTGGGGCCCCTGCTGTGTTACTCAAACTCTTGGTGAGTCAATGGCTTCACCTGCGAAATGGGGATACAGGATAATAACAGTGCCTACCTCAAAGGCTGGCTGTGAGGATTAAATGAGGTAATACCTGCTGCGTACTTGCCAGACTCGCCCACAGTAATCACTGAATACTAAACGGGAGCAGTTGGGGGTGAACTCTTTGTGTCTGTCATGCTCCCACTTGTATTTCAAGTCCCAGTTTAGTCATCACCTCGTGTTGGGGGACTTTTCATACACAGGCCAACTCCTAAGGCCAGGTTGAGTGCTCCCATAGGTATTGTATCTCCTCTTCCACCAAATTACCAACACCTGTCATCTCTGTCTCCACCAGGTTGCAAACTCCGTGAGGACAGAGGACAGTTGATTGTTGGCTGCTGGGAGGGAGTCAGGTAGGCACTCGGTAAATATTGAATGAATGACTTGGGGTGAGATTCCCAGCGACCGCCGGGGCGTGGCAGAGCCTCCTGGGGCAGCCAGGGTGAGAGTGGGCCGCCAGAGCCCCGTGAAGATGAGCAGACAGGTGGACCTTGACACGGCAGATAGCAGGGAGCATGGGCGTCCAGGAGGTCCAGGGCAACTTCCTGCCACGGGATGGACCCTGGGAGGACTTGCATCGCCATTGTGGTGAGAATGGCATGCAACTTTGGCCGGTCTGACCCTTCGAGAGAAAATGCAGCCCGACGTGTCCAGCGAGCGTTCTCGCGCCCCGCCCCGGCTCCTCCCCCTGGCCTGGCCCCGCCCCTCCCCAGGCTCCCCCGCCCCGGCCCCGCCCTCCTCGCCGCAACCACAGTGGCTACTGGCCCGCGGCATCCCCACGCAGGCGGGCCCCGAGCGCTTATTCCGCCTGGAGCAGCGTCGCTCGAGTCCCGCTCCAACAGCTGCTGCGGGATGCTGCGCTCGACGTCTACGGTCACCCTGCTCTCGGGCGGCGGCAACAGGACGCCCGGGGCACCCAGCAGGAGGGTGAGTACCTGGGGACTGGAGCCGCAGCGGTTCCGCGTCCCCGTCTCAGCCTCCTGGCAGTAGGGGTCTCAGGATGGGGATGCGCGGGAGCAGGTCCTTGGCCCTGAAGCCCTACCGTGGGCTCAACTTTCCGGCCCTGCCCTAGATCCGGCCCTGACCCTCCTCGACGCCCCAGGAGCGCCCCAGGCTCGAAGGCTTTAGGGGACTTTCTGGAATTCCCGGAGATTTCCTCTCCTTCCTGACTCCTCTGTCAAGACAAGTTTATTGGCATCAGTTTAACAAAAAAAAAAAAAAAAAAAAAGGAAGGGAGACATTTCTGCCATATCTCTACCTTGAGATTCAAAGGTAAAGAATGGCTTTAGCAGTCAAAACTTTCCCCCTTCCAGCGATTAAGAAAAAGGGTCGCTTGTTCCCGCTGGTGATAGAATAACTACTTGCTACTGGAGTGGGCTTAGCCAAGGTAGGCTTCACCTGACAAAGTAGGGTCAGCAGCTGGAGCCCAGTTGCATGTGACTTGAGTTTATGCAAACTTTCTTCTTTCTGATTTAAATATTAGAACAGAGGCAGCTGAGGCAGCCCTGGTAGCCTTGGGCACCATCTTCAGGAAGGTTGCCCTTTGGAAGTGCTCTGTTTCTCTGCCATCTTTTTTTTTTTTTGCGTCTTTTCTCCCTTCTCCAGGTGCTCTGGGAAAGACATGCTAGTCACATGCAGGTTGCATCTTTCCCATTCCTTGTCTCTTCCAAGATCGGCACCTCAGAGCACACTGCCAGGGCCTGGATTTGAGCCTTTCACTTAACTGTTCATCGTGATATTCAGTACTTATCATTTGGTGCCTCTTTTCTGTGGTTGAGGCATCTCTAATGTGTTTCCCCAAGGTTTAGCTAAATAGATGTTTAAGTCTCAGTAAGGCACCCTTTGATACTCTAGTTGTGTTCTAACCTTGTGGAGATGCATATTTGCTTTTTTATATACCTCAGCCAAGTGACTAGCAGTTGCCTTATATTCTGTCTTTCTTTAGCTCTAAAAGAAAGGTGTATTGTTTCCTTTGGGTATGGGCTAAGCGATGGGTTCTGGGGTGTGTGCGTGAGTGTATGTGCACACATGTGTGTATGTGTGTGCACATTCGGATTGACAGAATTCTGGTTGTTCAATCATTAGCTCCATAAAGCAAGATCTCCATTAGGTCTAAGTGAGTCTCCAACCACAACTCCAGCCTTATCCAAGACTGGAATTGGCATTTTTCTGTGGAAACCCTTCACAGTTGGAACACAGTTATGATTGAGAAAGAATGAAGTCAGTGCAAAGCTAGCCCCGAGACTGGACAGTCGTGTGTGAACCAGATACCATGAAGCGCATTATCTAAGTCCCCCTCCAGAGATGGGACCTGATCGGAACAACTAGAGTGATACTGTGGGTGGATGCAAATGTGGTTAGTATATAATATCATTTTTCTGAAGATTTTTTCTCAAATATTTACTTTCAAGTATATCTTTAGTTATATGCGTTTTGGTGCCTGGCACAGTGGACACACTATTGAGAAGGCTCTGCCTTTTGAATAAGAAAGCCTAAATACTTTGGAGGGAAGGGGTCAGGACCCTGCCTCAAACCGTGAAGGGCTCTTCTGAGCACACGAGTACGTGTTTTGAGAAGACATCTAAAGGTTCTAGGATTCCCTTTATGATTTCCCACTCTACTCATGATTTGCAGATGTCACAAGTACTGTCTGTGTGTGTATGTGTTTGTGAGGGGGAGGCTGTGATCCTTTGACTGACTGACTGACTGATGAAACGACATTTACGGATTTCCTTCTGTGTGCTACAGGGCTAGGTATTGGGTTTGCTCTACTCGTGGAGGCAGACTTTGTCACACACTACCATTGTACAATATGGTGGCTGTTACTGCAGGGTAGAGTGTTAACAGAGCTGGGTGGAAGCTACTAGGACAGGTTCTTCCAAAGCATCTGTGGAAGGCCTTCCTCTGCAGGAGACATTTGAGTTTAGTGTTGCAGGATGTGTAGGAGTTTGCAGGGCCATTGACACTGGGACACTAAAAGGAGGAAATGTACTTCTAAAGGGAACTTAAAAAAAATTGACACTTTTATTTTTAATTTTTATTTATTTATTTAGAGAGAGGGGAAGGGAGAGAGATAAACAGCAATGTATGGTTGCTTCTTGAGCGCCCCCCACTGGAGATCTGGCCCACAACCCAGGTATGTGCTCTGACTGGGAATTGAACCAGCGACTCTTTGGTTCACGGGCTGGCACTCAATCCACTGAGCCACACCAGCCAGAGCTAAATGGAACTCTTGACAAATACTGTGTAACAGTGGCATATTGGACCTGCTTTAGATAAAAACATTTACTTCTTCTTTGGAAAAACAGGAGCAAAGCATCTTGAAAATAAAATTGTAGACCAAACAAGTAATCATGAAGTGTATTCCTGAAGTTGAAAGTTTTTCCGTAAACTTTGTTCTGTTCTTTATTTCCTTTCTGATGTCAGACAAGTGATGGTCTTCAACAGTAACGTTGACCATTAAAATAGCATTTCTGTTTCATCCAAATTGCTTACCAAATTAGGGTCTACAAGGGAAGCAGTCTGTATTGGTGTGGATATTCAAGCCAACCAGAAATGGTGGTGACAGCTGATATTGAGCAGGGAGTTCTCTGAGTCAGCGACCAAGGGTGGTGTGGCCAGACCAGACTGTCACCAGCTATCCTTCATTCAGTGGCTGCCACCTACAATTTATACTTCCTCCTTATCTGAAATCATCTCTGGAGACAGAAAGAAAAAAAAAAAAAACAAACAACAGGTGGGAGAGTAATTTCTGTCAGCTGATAAACAAATCTCTAAGAGGCATTTATGGGTGCCAACCAGTAGGGGATGTGGAATTTAAAAAAAAAAAAAATCTGCCTCCAAACCGGCTGTGCTCCAAAAATAGTTTTATCTACGGCAATAGCAGGAAGATAAATTGGCTGGAGAATAACCACAGTCAGAAAGATGACCTTGGAGAATGGGGAGAACCTTTCTTAAAACATTGACATTGCTTCCTAATTTTGAAAGGAATTTTGAAAGTGCAGTTAACCCCACTGAATGAGCCTTTGAAATCAAAGGTCAGTTTTGTGGCCAGGTTATGCGCTTTCGGAGCAAGGCATGTGTTGCTTGGTGCAGCCAAATATTTTCGGTTGAACAGTCCAGCTAGGGTGGTGTGAGACCTGTCAAGGGTTTTCTCCAGCACAATACCTCCTGCTGATAATAAAAGACTGTTGGCTGATGTCACTGTTATCGTAGGCCCTCAGTGGCGTATAAAAAACAAAACTCAACAAGGCCACAAGGACAGGACTGTCTCTTAGCCTGCTCTTGCCCACGTCTCTTTCTCTTTGGCAAAGGCTTCCTCTGTTAGATACCGGAATGGGTCTGCCAGTCATCACTGCCTAGCTAACTAACGCACCACTCCCCTGGGTCCCATTTCTGTCTGATTGGCTCAAAATAAAGAATTCTCTTTAGCTGGGCAGAGAATGGGTCAGACAAGAATTTACTTCATTTCCTTTTCCTTTTCGCAGAAACACTGTGTGCGTAACTTCTGTATTGTCCTACAGGCTCTGAGGAAGGGACACGGGGTGTTGTGGGATCTCAGCATCTGGAGAGGGAAGTTGTCTGCAGGATCCACCATGGAGGGCACGGGCAGGGGGCCTGCTGCACCCAGAAAGCAGGCCGGCCCCTCACTAGGGCTCTCTGGAGCCAGACTCTGACAGGCCAGGTTGTACGGTTTTGGAACCCTGGCATAATACTCAGGGCTGAGCCAAAAAAGTCTCTGTCACTAAAAACTGACACTCGTATCTCAGGAAAAAAAAATGTCCCAGCCTCTCTGCTTCGGTTCACCCATCTTGCTGTTCAGGTGTAGGATGAACAGCCATGCGTGCTTGGGACTCTTAAGGAAACTTGAGACCTGGAGGCTTCCGGTCACTTGGGAAACCCTTTCAAGCCAGTCAGCCTCAAAAAATTGTCTGATGGAGTTCAGAGAGCTGTGGATCCAGTGCTAACTGAGCAGAGACCACGTTGAAATGTTTTGATCTAAAATATTTTCAGTGATTCCGTGTGTGTGGCCTCTGAACTTCCTGTGGTGCTCCCTCTCAGTCCAAAACAATTCTAGAATTCCCCAAGACACTGAAGAGTAACGCAGTGGTATTTACTACTTTTCCCTTTTTAGATGAGTGATACTTCCTAAATCACATTGTTGACTCTTACTTGTTTTTCAAGGCCAGAGTGAAATGCAAAGTTCAGTCAGCTGACTCTTGCTTCAAGAGCCCCTCAGTACTACCAGGAGTACTACCAGGAGAAAGTGCAAGCCCCTTAGTTTAGCATCCAGGCCCCTCTGACCTATCTTTGCCTTCTCCGTTCCTCCTCCCCATGCATACTCTTTCCAGATATTCCAAACTACTTGACATTCCCCAAGCTTTCCATGCTGTTCCTTGTCTTTTTGCCTTTCGTGTACCTCTCCTCTGATGAAGGGTCATCTTCTCCAGGAAGCCTGCCCCGAAACCTCCTCTTCTGTGCACCCCTGGAGGCCTGTGCACCCCGTCATTGCTGGCATCACCTATGATTAACTACTTTAGGGACTCTCCCTCCCCAGGCCTGCTTAATAGGTGCTTAAAAAAGAGGAGTGTCACCAGGGTCCTAAAGGAGCCGCACTTAACATTGCATTGGCAAAGGTGAAAACAGGAAGAGAAGCTTGGGGTTAAAGCCAGACCATCACTGTTGGCCCACCTGGGCAGGAAGCAAGTGACAGATGGATGGGAGTGCTGGCCCAGGTGAGGAGCCTGACTGTTCTGGGAAGGCCTCCAAATATTTCAGTTACCTCATCCTGTTGCATAGTTGGAGTTTCATTCCTTTGGTTCAGTCAGTGGTTCTTATCCCTGTTACACATAGCATCCTGAGAAGCTGAAAATATTTATGCCCAGGTCCCACCCCAGACCTTTTAAACAAGAACTTCAGGAAGTAGAGAATAACATTTATATTGTTTAAGAAGCTCCCCAGGTGACTCCAATGTACAGCCAAGGACCGGAACTCCTCCTCCCAGCTTTGCTTTCTCCTTACAGCTCTCATGGAAGTGCAGACACTTCTGGGACAGTGTTCTGGAAGGTTCCTTTGGCCATGTGGAAGGGCAAGGCTGTTAGGAGGGTAGGTTGGGGGTGGGGTGGGGGGGTCATAACACTCCAGGTCACATTGGTACCTGTGAACATTCATTTACCTGCGGGTTGTCCCTCATCTTGGCATCCGGGGCACACTGAGTGCTGGTTCAGAAGTGTGCAGGTCACTGTCCTCCTGTTTATGAGTTTTGCCTGGTGTCTGCTCTGACACGGGAAAGAGAGGCTGGAAAAAAGTATCCAAGTGTGTAGATCAGGGGTCAGCAAGCTACTGTCCCTGGGCCATATCCAGCCCTTGGCCTGTTTCGTATACTTTGAGCTAAGCCTGGTTTTCACCCTGGCCTGGGAAACCTAAATGTTTACTCTCTGGCCCTAACCGAAAAAGTTTGCCCCACCCTGATGCTAATCAGGCGTTCAAGTTCAGGGCCACAGCAGAGATAAGAGGCCTACTCCAGAACAGGCATACCCTGTTCCACATAGCCTGGCTCGAGGTACCCAGAGCTTTTATGCTTGTGCCGAGCAGAGCGAGTGTGGGATCCATCCTCCTGGCCACAGCCACAGGGTCCGCGCCTTCCCCTGTTGGTGGAACTGGGAGAGGGCCCCACAGACAAAGCGCTGACCAGGGGCGAGAGAAATGTACATGCATTTGGCTAATTTCCTCAGGGAAATCCATCTTTGTAAACAGATTAGCCTCTGTCACCTTGGGGTCATCTTTTCTACCATTTTTTATTTAAGATGGGTAGTTTTCCTCAGGTGAGCCCAGGAAGCTGAGAGAATGATGGTATGTGGATGGTCAGGTTGGAGACCAACCCTCTGCCTTCACAAAGTGGGTGAGAAACAAGCCCCAGAGGGCTTGCTTAGCTACCAGTTGCCCTGAGTTGCAGACAAGGGCTTGCTTGTGTATTTTCTTGTGGCGGAGGCTTGAAAGCTTGTGGCGGTGGCTTCAATGCTGTCTGCCCCTCCCTTGCTCTCGCTCCCATGGGGGTTAGTTTGAAAAATGTGAGAGGCTCTCTAGGGAGTTTCAGGTATATTCTCCTTACTGTGTTTTAGTTCAACCCAAAAAGAAACCCATACTGATATTTACTGATCAAGTGCCTATTTTGTGTTGATACTATGTTAAGCACTGTAAGGTCTACCAATGCAATTAAGGTGTGAAGCTTTCTCCATCTCTCCCTCTATTTTTTCCATTCTCTCCATGTTTTAGTGTGTGGAACATAACAGGAGGTATTTAATAATTGCTATCAAAGGATTGAACTCAGATTTGAGTGTTAGTCCCTTCCCGCAAAGATGGCTGCTCAGCCTTCCACTAGAGGCCTTACTCTTGCAGCAGGCATTTGTAGGTTGTTAGAGGTTGGCCTCTGCCTATTTGTCCATTTCCTCTTTTACTCTAGCTTAGGATATGGCCCATTTACTGTCCTTGGATCAGGCCAGCTTCTGTGCCTTTGGTCAGCCTGGAATAAATACCTTGCCTGGTATTTGTCTGTTATTTTGACAGTGAAGTCTCCAAACCTCACTGACCTGAAAAGTACTTCTGTACTTCTATATCCAGCTCAGATATCATCTCTCGGTGTCTTTCCATATACTCCCACCTCCAGTTAAAATAATTGTTCTCCTTCCTATATTCTTACAGTAATAAAGGACACTTACAGAGGGCTGTCTAGAGAAAGGGAATTCTGCTGCAGTCCCCAAGGGCAATGCTAGGTCTATTAGGTAAGAGTTCTGAGGGAACCTGTAAGCTCATTATCAGAAAGTTAGATGTGCTGCGTAGCAAAATGGGATGCTTTGGAGGGAGGTGACGGTGTATGTGGAAGTGCTAACACATGTCCAGAATGCCTGTGCATGGGAAATGTTACTCCTAGACTGGGCACCCATCTGCCAGGTAGGTATGGGGGTTCCTTCATAGTGCTGACCAAGTGTAAATGAATCATGAGGCTTTGCTACAATTAAAAATGGCAAAGTTTTAATCCAGGGTCATAGGGTTTGCAAACTGGAAACAGCTCAGAAATACCCCAGAGTGTTCTGAAGAAGAAAAAAAAGTTAAGAATTTTTATGGTAAAAAATACATTCTTGAGAAGAATCAGCTTTGCATTCTTAGCCTCTGGATTGGCCTGAGATGATAATCTCCCCGATGTGTGGTAGTCCGGATAATGGATGTCAGGCGGTCTGGACAGTGAACATTCTTAAGTCCTTCGGGCGAGTCCAGAGGGCTATTTATGGGATCTGTATCTGTATCTGTATCTGTATCTGTATCTACATCCATACCTATCTCCAGGCATCAGTGGCACAACTGGAAGTTTCAAAAGTTTAAGTCCCCAGGCTAGGTAAAATAAAATAAAATCTATTCCTCATGCTTTTGCCCATTTGGTCTGAACCAGTTTTGTCAGCTTTACTATACAGACTCCTTTTTAAGTCAGCAAAGCTCTACTGATTTCATCTTGTTTTCTTCACTCATTACCCCATGAGCTGGTAGGTTGGACTTCAAGGGTCTTTTACAGTCCCATCCTACCCTGGGCTTCTTGGCTGCGGGGCAGTTTTGCTCAGAGATCACCCTGTGGATCAGTGCAGAGCGGTGACCCTGCAAGCCAGGTTGGGGGTGTGTTAGTTTGCTGCGGCTGCTGTAGAAAGTACACAAACGAGGTGACTGAAACAACAGACAGTATTGTCTCGCAGCTCTGGAGCTAGAAGCCCAAAATCAAGGTGTCGGTAGGGTTGGTTCCTTTTCAGGGGTGTGAAGGAACCTTCTGCTCCGGCGTTCTCTCCTTGGCGTGTTTACATGGCATTCTCCCAGTATGAGTGTCTGTCTCCAAATTCCCCCTTTTTATAAGGACGTCAGTCATTTTCGATTAGGGCCCATCCTAATAACCTCATTTTAACTTAATATATCTGTAACGACCCTGTTTCCCAATAAGATCACATTATGAAGCACTTGGGGCTAGGACTCTCCCATAGGAATTTAAGGGAGACGCAAATCAATCCATAATGGGGCTAGCACATGGCTGTGGGCTGGGTACTCTGGGTGCTGATGGAGCCCTCTTTGTTTTTTTTTTGTTGTTTTTTTTTAATGGCAGGATCACTTCTCCCTGGGAAATATCACAGCAGGACCAGGCTGTGACATTAGGGTGAAATAGATATCATGTGGTATTAAGTATATTCTCATTGTTGTACAAATATCACCAGCATCTATCTCCAGAATTTTTCATCTTCTCAAACTGGAACTTCATACCCCTAAAATAATAACTACTCAATCCTTTCTCTGCAGCTCCTGCAGAACCACCATTCTACTCTCTGTCTCTGTGAATTTGTATTATTGGCTTATTTCATGTAGCATAATGTCCTCAAGGTTCATCTATGTTGTAGCATGTGTCAGAATTTTCTTCCTTTTTAAGGTTGTATAATATTCCATTCTATGTATTGGGTTGGACAAACAGTCCATATGGCTTTTTCCGTAAAGTAAAAGACGCAGTTTTCATTTTCACCAATAACTTAATTGATTTGGATATTTTGACTACGTTGGCTCTCTGCCGCATGGTATAATGTTGATTGTTCTCAGCTGAAGCCTCGACTTGATCGCTATCAACTTCAACTGCTCTACCTGCCCATGGAGCGTCATCCAGTGAGAAATCTCCAACACAAAACTTCGCAAACCACTTTTGACACATTCAATCAGTCATAACATCTTCTCCACACACTGTATAAGTCTTGTTTTTCTTTTTTGCATTTCAGTTGCATTTTTACCTTTCTTAAAATAATAAAGCATAATATGCCAAAAATGTTGCCTATTTACTGCCATCTTCAATATTAAAATCGCTACACAAAAATTAACCCATTTTGATTTTTTTTAAATACACGCTGATAAGACAGCTGTCACAATACAATCTAACAGAATTGTTTCAAATGAAGTTAAAGATAACTAAGCACTACTAGAGCCATCTTATGGAAAAAAACAAACTCGGGCCAACCCAACACATGCTATGTTTTATTTATCCACCATCCATCGATGGCCACTTGCATGGCCTCCACCTTTTGGCTGTTGTGAATAATGCTGCTATGAACAAGGTTGTGGAGACTTTAAAAAACTTTGTGATTGAACGTGTACATGGTTATTGTAAAAATTCAATATATAGTCAAGTAGAAAGCACCCTCGCATCCCAGTCACCACTGTGTGTATTTTGTCCTCTATCCTTCTAGCTGTATTTTGGACTAGGCATGTGAAATAGAATCTTATTCTAAAATTCTAGTCCAAAATTCTGTATGTGCTGTCCTGGAAACTGAGCCATTAAAAAAATGTTTGTAACAATATGAACCCACTCAGTACTTTCCTTGTTTTGAGCAGCAGTGTGTTGAATGTCGGTGATGGGCCAGGCCAAGGCTGGGCTTACCCTCAGAGTCCCCTGTGTGATCGGTACGATTATCCCCATTGCTAAATAAGGAAACAGCCTCTGAGAAGCACAAGGTCACCCAGCTCTTTCTACCCCAAATGCATGTTCATAACTGGCCTCTCCTCTCTGTCTCTTCTAGGCCAATGTCTGCAGACTACGGCTGACGGTACCTCCTGAGAGTCCAGTTTCTGAGGAAAGTGAAAAGAAGATTGAAAGAAAAGAGCAAGTAAGGCATTTCTGAGGCAAAGCCCTGACAAGTTCTGCTCTTGGGACTCTTTTATGTTAGCCCCTTACCCCACTCTCCTCTATCCAGCCTGTTCACAGAGCCTGAATGTCAGTAACTCTGTTGATGGAAGGCCCTCTCGACCTTGGCACCCCATCTCCCATCTTCCCAGAAGCCGGACCGCTCTGACCGGCCGGCTCTGCCTGCCTGTGCCCCTGCTCCTGTTGTGTGATGAACACTGGCTCTGTGTTGGCTTTAGTGACAGGTGCTGTGGCAGTGAATGTGCTTTTCCTGAAAGAGCCCAGTCCGACGGAGTCAAAGGGCCCATTGTGAGCTGCCCGGTGGGGCCTGAGCCTTTCTCAGCAGCTGGAGCTGGGGCCCAGTTCACTCTATGGAGAGTTTGCCTGCAGAGGAAACACCCAGCAGACTCTGGTGTGTGTGGCAAGGGCAAGGGCAAGGGCACTTGGCTGCAGGCAGGAGGTAGCAGACGTTTTTGTGCCAGCTGCTGTGCTAAGTGCTGGGCCACGAAGATAAGTCTGACCTTGCCCTTGCCCTAGGGGAACTTGCAGTGTTTTGAGTGAGACAGACATGAAAGTAAACAGTGATGATGTGATGCTTCAAGTATTGGGATCGGGAAGTGTAAGAAGGGCTCCGGGAACTCGGGGAAGGAATGACCGACTGCTCGGGGGGTGCCATGGAAGCAAAGACTTAAAGGGCACATAGCAGGTCCTGCTCGCCTCCAGGCCTGTGGTCCTAGGCAAGTCGCTTGTCTCGTTCATAAACGGTTATGGGGCACCTGCTTTATTCCAGGTTCTAGACGCTGTGACTGTAGTAATGAACAAAGCAGTAAACAAACAAACAAAAATGCCTGTCATTCACAGAACTTAATATAAGTTCTATAGGGAGGACAACAAAAATTTAAAAGCGAAACATAATTTATAGAGTTTAGAGGGTAGTAAGTGCTGATGGAGACAAATAAAGCAAGAGAAGGGGACAGTAGTAGCAGGGCGTAGGTAGTAGTTTTTCTTCTGCATGTATTTTATGTAAGTATAAAATAAAATAATGACATATGATATAATATAAATTTTATTAATAAACTCATAAGACAATACCTTCTCAAAATACAAGCTATACTTTGGAAATAACCAATCCTGTGGTCACCTATGAAAAAGGGAGCTTTTCCTTGACTGATAAATGGTGGATAATGTCCCCACTTTCACTGTAGGTCTTGGTCTCTCCTTCCCTTCTCTTACACTCTTCTTTCCCCCACTTGCTACCAGGGACAAAGAGCTATCTGTGCTCATGCAAATGATGAATGACTGGGAAAGGAGGTAGGGAGGAAGGAAAATGAGGTTATGACTAGAGCAAGGTGAGAGAATGTAAAGATGCTTATCTGCTGAAAAAGAGAGGATGAGTCCCACTAAAAGGATCCAGTAACATGGCTGGATCCAGGTTGGAGCAGGGAGGGTATAGGGTGAGCCTAGGACATGCGCTAGAAATAGAAAGCAAGTTAGCACTCAAAGTGAGTGGGGTTCTATCAAAGAGACCCAGAAGCTGGTGTGAACGGGCTCTCACTGGCAAAAATGGAACAATTTGAGCATCCAATAGAATAATGACAGTAATGGGTTATGACACACTGAATAATGAAAACAGCCTTCATGACTATATAATAATAGTGAGAGAGAGGGAGAGATAGCCGGAGAGGGAGAGGGCTCTTCTTTATAGAACATCAGCTGATAAATTTAGAAAACCTCTTTTTTGTAACCTTTAGGGTAGGTCATCAGTAGATGCAAAAACTAATTGTTGAGTGATTGTTGTGGAACAGTGTATTCACATAGTCTCAAAGTAATACCTCACAAATTGGTTACTGATTTTAAAGGTACAGTGGCTCAATCTGACAGTTCATAGTTCAACCAAGTGATCCAATATGGCAACCAGTAGTGGGATGGCCTGATGTTATGTGACTTCTGAGGTGATCTGATTAAGAAGAGCACAGTATTACATAAGCAGTATTCATACCAAACTTGTTTAACTGAATCTAGTAAAAGGGAAACAGAAAAATCCCAAATGTGGAACAACTATAGCTGCAAAACAGTTGGCCAGAATCTCTTAATAAATTCAATGTTGTTGTTTTTTTTTAAATGAGAATCTGTTGGAGAGAAGAGACTTAACACTAAATATAATAGGTGAATCTTGATTACATCCTGGATCAAAAAAATCTATAAAAGACACATTTCGATAATTGCACAATTTTGAATATAAACCCTATATTAGATGTTGTTGAATAAATATTACTTTTCTTATTTTGTAAGTAATAATAGTATTTTGGTTATATAGTCGAACTGTTCTCTCAGCTTCTCTGTAGCTTGGAACATTCTCCAAAGAAGACGTTGGGGGTAACCGAAAGAGAGTGGGAGTGGCCACTGGACCCTCGTTGGTGACCAGGATTGAGTGAGGCCCTGTGTAGCTGGGGGTGTGTTTGTCCCCTTCTGTCCTCACTAACCCCCTTCCTGTCTGTATCCCTTTAGAGCTGATAGATTTGTCAGAGAAATTGTCCTGGGCTATGTCCAGGGACATATGGGCAGCTTAGCACATGGGGTCTCAGAAGGCGCACTTTTTGAAGAAGGGGCCCAACTGGAGTCAGTGACAGGAAAAAGACCTTAGTGGCTGTCCCCATATGCATGGTGGAAGAAGTGGGGGATTAGCTCTGTTGGAGGTGACCCACGCTGCATGCCTGTGGAGGTGTTTGTGAAGGTTCCTGGTGTGGACAGTGGGGCCGTAGATGCTGTGAAACACTGGAGGGCATGTTACCTCTACAGAAGCATCGCATATTTCCAAAGAAATAAGCACATGTATTCTGTGTCGAGTGGGAGTTGGTAACCAAGTTATGTACCAATTTGCCTATTAGTCCTGAACAGTGCTTTGCAAACTTTTTAAAACAGTAGGACCCTCTCTTTTTTTCTTTTGCTGAAAATGTTATTCCAAACCCTTATATACATATATAATTGAGGCAAAAGTGGTGATGATAGGGGCCAAGGTCCCCTCAGTCTCTCTTGACCCTGCTCCCCCCATCCCTCTGGCCTGAGAGCTCCAGGAACACAGGGTAGAAACTGCCAGCATAGATTATATGCCATGATGCTTCTTACACTGGGTGGACCAGGTGTGCAGCCTGAGTGTCCATCAGTGATGCATTGGTGACTCACTGCATAAGAACTGGGGTAGAGAGGAGGGTGGGGCTGACCGTTTTGCCAGGACTGAAGTCCTTGGGCGGTGGCAGCGCTTGAAGGCACTGGTGGTAAATGTGAGGCTGTTCTGGGTGATTTCGTCACCTTCTTGGTGGGGCTCCTGGTCTTAAGTAACTTGGAGCCAGAGGCACGCACCAACGAGTGGGCCCTGGGGTGCCACCTCCTCTGATGTGCCTTCAGTATGGCTGCCCCTCCCTGGGACATCATAGCCCACACCGTTGCAAGATGCCAGGAGCTCTGGATGACCCTCCCCAGTGAGATGACTTTGGGTTTTTTGGAGGGGGTCTGCAGCATGCAAAGGCTGGGGACTGAAGCTGGCTGAGATGTGGGCACCAGAAGGTGTTAATTGACTGAGTGGCAGCTGATGAAGCGGAACTTCTTGGAGGATTTCCAGGGCCTGTTAGAGCTGCAGCCGACTGAGGGCAGGGCTGGGCCTCATTCTTTCCCACAGTCATGGAAGATGTCTAGTGTACTTTGAGGACCTGAGATGACACAGAGAAGCCAGACACACAGGGCCATTGAGCCATTTTTCCATCCACTGTTCCGAAATCACCGGAGAGAGGATTTACTCACAGTGGATGGTGGTGGCACGCAGTACGTGTTGCCTAGCTTCACGGTGGTGTGGGGGCCAATCAGAACAGAGGCAGCACGTTTTTCTGGACTCCTGGGCTACGGGGTGGATGTGGGAGGCTGTGGGCTCCTTTTGATCTTATGAGATGGTATCAGCTACCCTGAGGCTCTTTCCTGCGGCCTCAGACGAGCTCCCAAATACTATCTCTGTTTCTCAGTTTCTTCATCTTTCAAGGAGGCACAATAATGCCTGGTTGCAAAGAGCAAATGAGCTAATACATGCAAAGGGCCCGCTTCAATGTCTGGCCTATAAAGCTGATTAGAGAGGTGGTGACTAAATGCCAGATTGCTTCCCTTGAACGCCCAACCCAGTGATTCTTGGTCTTTGCTTTTCTCCCTTGGACCCTCCTGGAGCCAGTCCCATCCTCATCTCCTCCGCCCTCTTGGGCCGTGCCTGCTGCATGTTTTTTGATTTCATTATGTCATTTTCCATAAATCTGAGTATTCCTCTGCCCACACCACCAGGCTTCCTTAAAACTTTGAATGGAACAAAGGTGTACCCATTTAGGAAATGTCCTGACCCTATCAGAACAGGCAGCCCAGGGCGTCTTGCAGTCCCATTTCCCGGTTACCAGCGAGAGTGGGCGTCCTGTCTCATGTTTGTTCGTCATATGTATTTCCCTCAGAGCCATTTTGGTTTCATCTGTTTCCAGGGTACTCTGCTGGAGTCATCTCGTGAAACCAACTCAGTTTTCTCCTTTTTTATCTCCTGCTTTGCTGATTCTCTCTCCTGAGCCACGTGTACCCAGGCTGCCCCTCTCTCCTGGCACCTAATCACCCGCTGCTGCGAACTCCCACACGTCCATATACCTATTCCTGTGCAATTCGTGTACAACATATACTTATGCATGTCTTTCTACTTGAAAACGTCTTAGAAATGAAGCCTGTTTCTCTCTAGAGCCTACCACCCGCCTTGCACATAGTAGGATTGCTTAATGAATGACCGTTGATTATGATGATTTGGTTTTATATTAGTTTCCTAGGCTACCTGTCATAACAGAGGACCACAAACTGGGTAGCTTAAATAACAGAAGTTTATTGCCTCGCAGTTTTGGAGGCTGGAAGTCTGGGATAAGGTGTCAGTCAGCAGGGCTGTGCTCCCTCTGAAGGCTCTAGGGAAGAATCCCTCCTCCCCACTTTGAGGTTCTGGTGGCTTTTGGCAATCCTTGGCTTCTGGCAGCATCCCTCCAGTCCTCACGTGGTGTTTTCTGTGTGTGTGTGTGTGTCTCTGTATCAAATTTTTCTGCTTTTTATAAGGACACCAGTCACGCTGGATTAGGCCCCACTCTAATGACCTCATTTAAACTTGACCCCAGGTCCAAACAGGGCCAAATTCTGAGGTGCTGGGGTAAGGATACCAGCATATTTTTATTTGCATGACACAATTCAACCCATAATAAGCTTCTTTGTGGAACATAATCACCTTAAATTGTACTAACAATTCAGATAAATTAACCACAGACTTTTATCTGTCTACTAAAAAATCAGTAATAATATGGGAGAGAAAATGTTGGTTATTTTGTAGGCACGCATTTCATGTTGAGAAATGATCAGTGTGGAATGTAATCTTTATAAAATTGTTCAACATTGAAATTAATATTGGTAGTAGACAATTTTGAAATTAACCCCCTGTCGTTTTCAAAGAACTTTGTGATTGTATGTATTCATATTTCTATCCAAATCTATATGTAGTGTATTCTTAGGTGTACACACACTCTCTCTCTCTTTCTCTCTCTCTCTTACATCTAGAGAAATAAGAGACAGCAGGAACAACAGTTATTACAGATTTATCATGCTGAATTGAGGTTTTACCTCATAGTTGAATTTTTGAGAATATAATCTGAGCTTTGCTGATTTTGAGTCCGTGTGATGATGAAGCCTTTGGCAAATTGACAGAGGAGTTTGAAGCTGATCATCTTTGCAGTAGCGTTTAACATCCCACCATTGTAGGTGTCCTTCAGTGACCTGTGTTTTTAAGGAATCTGTTTCTCTCTAGACCTTTGAGAACTTTGAATGAGAGAGAGCAGATATATGTATATGCCTGAAAAGCTGGAAATTTTTATAGCCCAGTAAAATGTTTAAAAGGAGGAAATCCTTGCCCTTGGGTTTTATAGTCTCCTTTCCTTAAAACCCCTGGATGAATAAGCCTGCCGAGTTCCTGTCTTGGCGTGACTCTTTGTACAACATCATGGGCTGTTGCCAGGTGAGGGAGTGTGCTGCCATGATTCAGGTGGGGCTGGGGCTGCCCTGGCTGACAGCATGCAGGACTCTTGTTTCTCCCAGAGACAGCAGCCCTGGGAGGACAGAAAGAGACCTGGGTTCTAGTACTGGCTCCGTTTCCAACTGAGGGAGCGTTGGGCCAGTCCAGACATCTCTAGGGGCCTTATTCTCCTCTTCTAGCAAATGTAAACATTAGCCTAGAACCAGTATGTCCTCAAGCTTCACTAGCTGTGGAACTCTATTCCAATGAATATGTAGGGAAGTGCCGCCAATACAGGTGAAAGTTCAGCGGCTGGGGCTTCACCTGGGTCAGGACTGTGAGCTGCCCCAGAAGTGCCCCCACTCCCGCCGCCCTGCAACTTCATCAGACACTGAGGAGAGGAGGGTTTACAACTCCCCTGGACTACACAAGTCTTTTCCATTTTTCTAACCTCCTGAGACTCTGTGATTCTCTCCCCATGAAAAGGAACCAAGGCAAGTTGAGAGGTGAGTAAATTTGATGACTATGATGGTAACTGTGAAAAAAACCAAGAAGAGAGAGGTGAACAGACAGAAGTATCCAGACAAACATGTAGACTTTAGTAGGAACCCAGATCCTCAGAAATGTAAAGACACCACCACTGATACTAGAACCCATCACCACCTGCTTGTCTGCCCAACGGCACACTGAATGTTTTGTATATATTACTCGGTGTCTTCCTTAGAACGACCTTCTGAAATTGGTGGTATTACCCCCAGTTTACTGTTCAGGACTCTGAAACCCAGTGAGGCAAATAACTTGTACAGGATGACACAGCTCGTGCACAGTGGATTTATAATTCCAGCTGGCGTCTGACTCAACCATGTTGCCATGAGAACCCCAGCTTGCACACTTTCCCCTATCAGGAGAAGTCTGTTTAGGACCTTTAATCAGTCAAGGTTCCCTAAGGTGTCTGCTGTACCACTGAGTTCCAGAAAAGAAGTTTCTGATCACACCTCCCTGCCTCACCCCGACATTTTCTTTTTCCCCAGGGCTGTTAGGCCTCTGAATCTATTGTCTGCTCAGAGCTGTAAAGCAGTACCTTTAAGAAGTCACTTCCTACTGGGACACTATTATTAGAACTACATTCTCTTTGGGATTTCTGCATGACTAGAAGTTTTTCTTTTTCTTCACATAGTTAAGCATTCAAAGTGATCGTTTTTACGCCTCCCCCCCCCAACATGATTTTATTTAGGAAGGGGTTACTTGTGAGATCATCAGAAATAAATATCTTAATAAGCCAAAGGTTCCTGTTTCTCTGAGGGACCTCCGCTGCTTATCCCCTCTCTGTTTCTCTAGTAGCCCGTGGCTCAGCTGTCCTCTTCATTTTTATCACAAGGAGACAAAACAATGTCAGCTGTAAGTAATGACCAGGGTCTAGTAATTTGCTGAGATGGACACACAGGTCAGACAGGTCAGGGCACATGCTTGAAAGTGATGCCCCGCCTGCAGGATGGAGAGCAGGCCCAGTGGCTCAGCGCTTGGTTCTCTCTGGGTCAGCTGCTGCCCTCTGGCTGGAAGACGAGACCCCAAGCAAGACATCTGAGAAATAACTCAGCTTCTAGGTGCCAGTCATTCAGGTCATGTCGTGGTCCATCTTTGCTGTACTGGCAGCCCGGAGGTAGGACCAGCTGCCCATCTTGGCCTCTGGGGCCAGGGGCTGGCTGTGGCCCGTTACCACCATCAGCTTGGATTTATGTTAAATTGTGTTTCTGCTGTTCCCCCAAAACCCTTCTCATCCAAGGGGCTTTCTTCCTTTGCACATCAGTGTCTGGGGTGACCAAAAGCTCCAAATATTCCGGCCCAGACATGATTCTAAATATTCTGCAGCCTTCCTTCCTTCAAAACATACTTATTGAGCATCTATTTACGCTGAGTGCTGGGGACAGAGCAACACATAGAGCAGATACTGTCTCTGCCTCGATAGAGCTTATCTCCTCGAAAGATCACATATTTTGATTTAGGGTTTGGAAAATATGGTCACCTGTCACTGGTCTCACTGAAACCCTTATAGTAGGAATGTAGACCTTGTTACTTTTCTATGACTTCCCCTTCTTCCTAAGGCTCTGGCTGCTAAATATATCTCTAGGGAAAACAAGCATATTGTGAGCCTGTAAGTAAACTTTAAGCTATGAGTCTATCCCAGGGAATAGTCACTCTGTTTTATTGATTATGCCTGTTGTTAATTCTGCTGCATTTCGCGTAGGGATTATAGGTTGGCCTTTCTGTTGGTTGTTTCCTTTTCCCTTTTAGGCAATAACTTTCTTTGCATTCCATGCATTTATGATGGATTTTGTTTTCAAGGAGATTTCACCTAGTATTGTCTCATGCGCCAGAGACTGTTAGTAGGCCTAGTGTATATTCTGTGTATATTCTCTTTAATATTCTTTAATATTAAATTTGATTTTTTAATATTAAGCGGCATTATAAAGAAGTTTGAAAAAACTTAATTATGGGGAACTTCAAACATAAACAAAAGGACACTAAAGTGTGTAATGAGTCAGTGACCCTTCACCCAGGCCCAGCAAGCCTCAGCCCATGGTCAGCCCTGTCCTGTCTATACCCCGCCTACTTCCTCCACCCTGTGCCCAGATGCCATAAATATTTATTTAAGTACATTTCTCCAAAAGATAAAAACTATCTCCTAATATAATCACAGTGCTGTTATTGTTCCTAAAAAGTTAATATTTATCTTATAGGGAGAAATTTTAAAGTATATGAGGGGAGAAAAATTCAGCCACAGTCACAGTGACGAAAGTCACTCTTTTCATTTTTTCCTGTGTTCTCCAGTTTTTGACCAAAAGCACACTGACATTTGGTAAAAATGATAGTGCTCTCGGCCCCTTTGCAGCTTTACTGGATATCAAGTTGATGACTGGGGCAAAACCACCAGCTCCCCCGCTGCTCCTCCGTCTAAGAGGGACCAAGGAGGCTTCTTTCAGCTGGACCCGATGTACATAGTCTGGGTGATTCCCCAGAGCCTCTTCCAACTTCTGAAGCTCCCTGTCGATTCAGCGAATATTTACTGAG
The DNA here is from genome assembly GCA_004026545.1 of Mormoops blainvillei. NCBI lineage: Eukaryota > Metazoa > Chordata > Mammalia > Chiroptera > Mormoopidae > Mormoops > Mormoops blainvillei. Next base: position 56,412 of record PVJD01006442.1, on the reverse strand, counting down.
AAACTCACTGCGTCTCAATCACTGTTAGATGCCAGGGATTATGGTGGAAAAGAAGACAAACACGACCGTAGACTTCTTGGAGCTTCCAGTTGATAGGGGAGCAGGGCTTTCGTAGGGAACACTCCCAATAGTCACTTCATTATGGTTGTGGTGAATGTCATGGAGACCCAAGCAGGCTGAAGGACCCCAAGCAAATAGCCCGTGTGAATGCCCAGAGGCAAGAATGAAGTTGGCTGATGAAGGAGCTGAAAGGAGGCAGTGAGGCTGGAATGGGGTGGAGACTGAGGGGGAATTGGGTCGGGGAGGCTGGAGGAGAGCCTCCCCATCCTGGGCCCACCGCTCCCCAGTGGCCCAGGACCCTCACTGGGGTCTTGGCTGCCACGTGGACACATGAGTTCCAGATCCTCTCCTAACTCTTGGCTATTTTGAAGGCATTGTAATCAAAGAAAGAGCTTAGGTTTTGGCAACACACAGATGGGCACTTGAATGCTGCCACCTTGGAAGAACCAATAATAGCTGCACAGTAGGCTGATTGTGAGGGTTAAAAAAACATGGCGTGATAAAATGACTAGACGACAAATATTTTTCCCCTTCCCTTCCTCCATAAATATTCCTTCCTTCCCTGTCACAGCCCCACAGCCCCTCACGCTGCCTCAGGAGCCCCGTCCTTGTGGAGCGGCCCCTGCCGGTGGCCCAGCCCCTGAGCCGGGCCCTTCCCATGGGTCTTTCTTTCAGACCTCGCTTTTGTAAGAATTTTTAGACCCTGATTTTGTAATAGCTTTCATTTTTTGAAAATTGAAATAAAAGTCATTAATTAAAAAAGAATATCTTTTTGGCCTCTCCAAGTCAAAGAGTATAAAGGAGCATAAAGGGAAAAAAAGGGAAATAAAATTTTACTGAGGAAACTGGCATTAAAGGTTTGGATTCCACCTTTCTCGATGCTTAATATACACACACATTTTTAAAACAAAAAAAGGAATATGAAAATTACTACGTTTTACCGAACGGGCCTTCGCTCTCTTTCCATGTGCATAACTTTTAGATCTGCACCTTTCGAGCAGTGTTTCACAGACCCTGTGGTCCTCAGTGGTGTTTGTGTTTTCCCCCATGGCTGGTGACCCTCAGCCGCCCTCGTGGGCAGGGAGACAGAGTCCCCTGTGTCCGGCCCCCTGCGCATTTTCCTGGCAGCTGACCCACCTGTAACAGCCTGTGCTTTGCAGAAATGCATTTCACCAAAGCTTTATGTCATCATCAGCTTGTTTTGCAGGAACCAGGTGGAGTCTGAGACTGAAAGGGTATACTTTTGTTTCCTGGTATAGGGGGAGTTTCATTAGAGCTTTTCCTCTTCATAATTTCATGCCTACTAGAACAGGGATAGCTAATCTCAGCTTGCCACTCACTCCGCCGAGACCCATTCAACAGACCACTCACCTCAGCTTGATGTACAAATTTCAAGAGTTCCATGGGTGTCTGTGGGACCCAAGTGTGAGAGACTCAATTGGAAGCATTTTCCAGGATCATGTCCCGTTGATCCCCAAGTATGTGCAGAAGGGTGGGAAACAATGAATGTTCTGTTTTCTTACTATTTAAAAAAGCTCGCATTGGAAGCAAATACTACAGAAGGGTATAAAGAAAAAAAATGGACAGTTATCCTGATCTCTAGCACCACTGCCCCACCCTGTGCAGTGGTCCTCTCTTTGAGGTCATCACTATTCATAATTTGTCATGTATTTTTCTTTGAATTTGTAATTCAATATGTGATACACCACAGGGCTTGGTGTAAAAAGAGGACTCAGCCTTTGCCTTTACATTTGCAGTCTAATGCCTACTCAGCCGTTTTACCTATGTTCATGACTCGACTCTTCTCAACAAACCTACTTTAGTTGACTAAGCATTAAACATTTGAAATGAATATTCAGGTGTATAAAGTTATGTTAGATTTGTATTATCATGTTTTTGCATTGCATGCATCTTGTCTACTTGCTTATCAGTTTCACCTGACTAAAGAATCCCTAACATGAAACAAGCTTTATATCACGATACTAATTCTGCTTCAAGTTTTCTAGTGGTTCTTCAATAAATAGCTTTATAGCATATTTTTCTAAACTTTGAATGAATAGGATCATAAAGTATTCATTATTTTTCCACAAATGAATGATTTTAGAGTATAAATTACTGTTTTGTATGTCAATATTTTGCAAGTGCATGGGAAGAATTGCTGCAAAGGTGATTTAAAAATTAGTGGGACAGCCAAGTGTCCATTATGGAATTCAGGCCCCTGTACAATGATTGTTAACGTACTGGGGTCAGCCCCAGGGAAAGCGGATGATCAGTCAGTTTGTCTATGAAGTCTCAGTCACCGGTCTTGATTTTTTTCTTGCCCCTTCCTTTCAAAGTTGTGGAAGCCCCTGCTCTGAGCCCCTACATGTAACAAAGCCTGCTGCATGGGAAGGTGTACTTAGTGCAGGCAGAATTGGGCTTGAATCTAGGTGTGTGACTGTTGTCAGCAAGTTACTTCCCTGAACTTTAGTTTTCTCAGTTACAAAGTAGAGAGGACAATCACCAAGTCACAGATTGGCTGTGAAGATTAATTGTGCTAGGAACATTTCTAGCTCCTAGTATGTACTCAACAAGTCTTAATTTCTTTTTCTTCTGCTTCTTGAACCTTCATTCTAGAAGGTGTGTTAGGACTTGGACCTGTTACCTCTTTCCCAAGAGTATTTGCACACCAAAACTGATTCAAGCTTTAACTGAAGAAATTAAGGAGTAGGAAGGTTCGTTTGCAGTGATGTCACGCCCATCTGCCTGGTCTTTCAACAGTATTTCATGAATAGTCACAACAGGTTGGGTACTCACCCCACGTCCTTTTCTCAGAGCTGGCCCTAGGGTCAGTCTTAACCTCAGAGGACAATTTGGCTGCCAGGTGGCAGCCAGCATTTCCCCTTGAGTGTCTCAATCTCATGCATTTCAGGCCACATATTTAGTGAGGAGGTTAAAGACATACAGACTAACCAGTGCAAAGAGAAAAACAGCATTACCAAGAATGGTTGCGTTCAGACACTCGCTCTTGTTATTGGGGACAACACACCCCTATCTGGTCTTTTTGTGAGAATTACAAAAAGTCTCACCCTCTGGGAAGATGGGGCCCTGCGGACGCACATCTAGGTGGGTGGACAGGGCCTTGGTAGAAATTAGTGAAAGGTACTTGACCCCCAGGGTAAAGGCAGGCTCTGTCCATGCCAGGCGCACTTGGTGAGCAGAGACTGGATTTCTACCGGCCTCTGCCTGACGCCTGCCGGGCACCCCAGTGCTGAGCACAGCCTGCATAGCCATGTACAGTGGGCCTCATTACAGTTGTTTTCCTGTGGCCTAAAGAGTCACTGTTCCTTTCTCCCTTCCTACTCTCTTCCAGCATCCTGGCCCAAACAATGGGGAGCCAACCAGGAAACTTCCTCAAGGTGTTGTCTATGGCGTGGTGCGAAGATCTGATCAAAATCAGCAGAAGGAAATGGTGGTGTATGGGTGGTCCACCAATCAGCTGAAAGAAGAGATGAACTACATCAAAGATGTGAGTCATTTAAGGACTTTGTTGTTGTTGTTGTTTCTGGCTTATAAAAGGGTGGAGCTGGGCGAAGCATTGACGTGAATGTAACAAGGCATTTTGAAAGAATTCTTGGCATTACCATTTTGGATGGAAATGTTTCCACGTGTCTTTATGGTCTTATTTAGAGTACGATGTAATTCTGCAACAAGGACAGAGTGAGCTTCTGGGTGGTTCTAAACCTCAAGAGACCAATGGCTCTCTCCTTTAGTGTGGTTTTGCTTATTATAGTGGACACTCCTAAGGCATAAATTTGGACAACTGTATAAATTTGGATGCTTTTGGATACAGGTAACAGGAAAGCCAACTCAGAAACAAATTTGTCTCATGTGGGGATAAGTCTAGGGGCAGGTGGTCTCCAGGCACAGCACGTCTAGACTCCTGTCTGTTTCTCTGAGTTTCCCTTGGCTCTTTCCTCCTTCAGCCTCAGGCTCATAGTGTCACCTGAAAACATGACAGTGTCTAGAGGAAGAAAAGAAGCCACTCCTCTCTGCTTACTTTATACGGGCCCTCCATTAGGCTTCTCCTTATGTCTCATTGGCCCGGACTAAGTCACATGCCCATTCCCGAAACTGTCACTGGCGAGGGAAATGGGATGACGGTGGCTGTGTAAGACCAATCATTTGGATTGGAACAGCGGCTGAGAAGTCAACCACAATAGATGTTGTTAAACCCAGGCCAGTCAATGCCATTTCCTTGTATCTAACATTACATGTTTAATCTTTTTAAATCATGGGGAGCTTTTTTTGAGAAAATTTGGAAAATGCAAAAATATTATAAGAAAACAAAATCACCCATAATTCCACCATTCAACCAGGGCAGTTGTTAGCATTTTGGAGCATTTCCTTCCACATGTTTTCTGTCTATCCATCCTTCCATCCGTCCACCCATCCATCCTATATCTCCATTCCTTTTTGGTTCTTTTGGTGCCTGTAGATTGACCAGTGCCTCTGTTGACCCAGCCAGAGTGATTACACAGAGAGAAAACGAGCTGCTCTCACGCTGCTGGCCTCCAGTCCCTGACCTGTGGACTGCAGGTGCCGGGAGCAGCAGGAGCCCTGTGGGACCGTGGAGTATGCCATGGACCGTGGGCCTTGTTTCAAGGCCCAGCTCTCAGATCGGCCCAGCCAAACTTCTGTCCTCTCCAACTTCAGTTTTCTCATGCATAGGTCATGGGGCTGGGACAGGACCCCTAAGATCAAAACCTCCAGTTTTGTGTACCCCATTTTATTTGGTGGGTTTGTGGATGAAACACGAAGTCATGTTGTCAGCTTTTGTGTGGGTTTAAAAACAAAATCTCTTATTGAATATAAAAAAAATAAGTAATTTGGGTACCTTCTTTAATGTGTCATGAAAGTTTTGGATATTTGTATAATTATAAGGAATAAAAAATCTTTTTTGATTAAAAATAATAATAAATGCTTAACAGAGAAAATAAGGTTCAGAAAAACTACACGCTTATGCAAATGAACAGGACATGTGCGATATCACTTGCCTCAAATCCCCAGTCACCCAACTCGCTAAATATAATTTTTAACCCTCAGAGCATCTCATCCTTATTTTCCCTGTATAGGAACAGTTTGGACATTTCTGGTCTTCTGTATTTTTCTGATGGCAACACTCAGTCCTTCACTTAAATGCCCCAGGTAACATGGCACTGCTTCAGAGGTAAACCTTCTAAGCAGAAAGCAGAGTTGCAAATCGCTCAAGACCAAGGTAGCAGGTTTAGGCTGGTTGTGAACCAGGATGACGTGAGCCCAGCTCACGGGAGTGGCTCTGACCAGAATTGCCAATCTCCATTGTGCTCTGCAACTTAAAATTAGTTTCCAGGTCCCCTGTTATAGCTTGCTTCAAATCCGTCCCTGGCCTGCTCATTCCTAAGTGTGTTAATGGGATTGTTTGCCCTCCCCCGCCGTGAGTGACTCTGGCCCAGCTGGCTTCCCGAGTATTTGCCACAGCTCAGGATCACGCCCAGGCCCCACTGGAGAGCAGCACGAGAGCCGACGCCAGGCCACAGTGAAGGGCATCCTGCCTGCCCGCAATGAAAAGTAGTGATTTGGCCTCGTTTTCCCAAAATGTTTGCAGTAAAGGGCAAGAAAGTAGACAATGATTATTTTTTATTTTTCAATTGCAGTTTACATTCAATATTATTCTATATTAGTTTCAGATGTAAGCGAAGTGGTTAGAAAATCATGGACTTCATAGAGTGGTCCTCCTGCTGCCCCAGGTACCCACCTGGCCCCCTGCATAGCTATCATGATGCTACTGACTGCATTCCCTATGCTGTAATATACATCTCTGTGACTGTTCTGTAACTACCACTGTGTACTGTTTAATTCCTTCACCTTTTTCATCCAGCCCCCAAGCCTCTCCCCTCTGACAACTGTCAGTCTGTTCTCTGTGTCTATGAGTCTCTTTCTATTTTATTGAAAGTATACTATTATTAGAATTCATCTGGGGAAGGCTGGACATCTTAACTGCCCCCCCCACCCCCGCAAATGTCTACCAATATCCAGTCACCCCTAATAAACATACAGTCTAATTTTAAAATGTGCTAATTCTGCAAATGCAGCTTCAAGATTAAGTCCCCCTGTGCTGTCCCCTATATGTCTGTTGTAACTTTAACGAAACTACTACCTTTGAGCCCTTCCTGTAGCAGAAGTTCCAGAGACTCCCTGTTCCTTTTTTTAAAAGATCTCATTTATTTACTTTTAGAGGGGGGAGGGAGAAAGAGAGTGAGAGAAACATCGATGTGAGGGAGAAACGCTGATGAGTGGCATATGCCCCAACCGGGGACCAAACCTGCAACCCAGCCATGTGCCCTGCCTAGGCATTGACCAGGTGACCTTTTGCTTTGCGGGACAATGCCCAGCTGACTCAGCCACACCAGTTGGAGGGAGACTTCCTGTTCCATCTGAAGATCCCAGAGCTCTCTGTCCATCCTGGGGGCACCAGAAGAAGGGAGGGGACAGGGACTGTTTATAAGTGTTACTATAGAGAATCTCGAATAGTGTTTTTGGGAACGGGTGTTTTGGGGATCACCTTGACTGTTGTTATATTTAGTGCCTCGTGTACTGTTGGTCATTATTGAGGAACTGACTTCCAAATCATGGGCTTTCCGGGGCTCATACTTCCCTGCATTACATTTCCGACATTTAATTGCTTTTTGGCAGTTAAGGCAGGGACGAGGAAAATTAGAGGCTGCTTTTGCCTTTTGGTTCGCTTATCTGCATGTTTACAGTCAACTTGTTAAAGTTTTTCTACCTGTAAAAGATGTGTGAGAGGAAAAGAGGCAAATTTTGCCTGAATTGTGGTTTGAAGATGATGAGCGAATTTCAACAAAGCATTTTTTTCTTTAGAGTTTATTACTTGGATAATTCATATTTATTAATAACTCTACTTATATAATAGTTTATTGTTATTAAAAATATAATCCCCTTGGTTTCTAATTAGGCATCAGGAATGATCTTATTCCTTAATTTTCCAAATTGTCTGTTCTTAAGATTTTTTTTTTGTGGAGCTGTTTTCACATTAGGGTTTCTTAAAAGATTTGGAAATCTCGCGTGAAAATGTTATAGCTTGAGATCTAACTAGCATATTTGTGGGCTGCAGGTGAGAGCGACTTTGGAGAAAGTAAGGAAGCGAATGTACGGAGACTATGATGAAATGAGACAGAAGATCCGACAGATCACCCAGGAACTGTCAGTAAGTCAACATCTCAGTGACGTGGAAATATGAGGGATGATAGTACTTAGACTCCCTCTCAGTGGCTAGTATCTGAAGATATTTGAGTTTACCATTTTCTTTATGAATGGAATCATATTTTAAATGAACTGATGGAGTATTATTACAGAATAAAGTTTACTATTTAAAGGATTTTTCTGTAGCAAGAATACCCTTCCCGATACCCAAGCGTTCCCTCCAAAGTCAGGAACAAGACAAGGAATCCATCACCATTATCATTTTACGTTGTGTCTGAGGTGCCAGCCAATGAATTAAACAAGGGAAGTAAATTTAGAGGTATAAAAACCGGACAGGTACATATAAAACTATCACTATTTATAAACTATATGATTATATACCCAGAAAGCCCAAGTGATTTGATTAAAAGTAAAAACCACTATAAATAATAAAATAGTTCTGTAAAGTAGCAGGGTAAAAAATTAATAGATGCAAACAAAGAGGCTTCATTGTATAAAAACCAATGAATTAGAAGAAATAACAGCAACAACAATAAAACCTACCAAATATCTAGGAGTAAACCGTAGCAAGTGGAAAGACGTACCATGTGCTTGGAAAGGAAGGTTCAACTTCGTAAGTACTATCAAGGTAGTAAACAAATTTAACATAACCCCCAAAATACTAACAGATTTTTATGTTATGCTCTTTTTCTACAACTGGGTTAGGTGATTTCAAAGTATACAGAAAATAAATATGAAGAGTTGGGGAAATCCTGGGGTGGGAAGCGGAAACCAACAAGGGAAATGGGCACTATTACTATTACAAGAAAGTGAAAAAGCCTCAGAGATTAAAATAGGGTAGTATGGGCACATAAATAAATAGACATCAATGAAAAAAATCCAGAAATATACCCCAATGTGTGACAAGTGTAGCATCTCATATAAAAGGAGAAAAATGGACCAGGCGATGTTTGCTTCTGGGACAGAGTTATATACGAACAAATTCCAAATAGATGAATGCTAAAAAATGAAACATACAAGTGCCTGAAGAAAATATGTGTGAATTCCTTCGTACTCTTGGGGTGGAGAAACCCTTTTAAAAAAAATTATGACATGCAGTACCAAAACCAAAAAAAATGAAGAGCTCTCCACTGCATGACAGGATGTTCTGCCTCACTCTCCATGAAAAATTCAGATTAAAACTGAACTGAGATGTAATTTTTATCTAGCAGATTAGCAAAAATGCAAGAGCGGGGCAAGACACGGTATTAGCAGTGCCGTGCAGAAATAGGCAGCTTGCTGGGTGGAGTGTGATTTTGCGTTTCTCTTAGGCACAGCATTTTGACACTATTTACCAAAATTATAGAAACCTATATCCTCTGACCCAGCAATTCTAAGAATTTCTTCTGTAGATAAACTCTCACATGTGTGAAATGACAGATGTCTGAACTTGGTTATTACAGCATTGTTTGTAATAGTCAAATCATTGGAAACTTAAGTGTCCTTTAAGAAGGGGAAAGTAAAAGAAATTATATCTCTACAATAAAATTGTAAAAAATAGAGTTGTAAGAAAAAGAAAAAGAGTAAGCCCTTCAAAAGAAGATATGGAAAGACTGCAAAGATGATAGAGTAGATAGTGAAAAGGCAAGATACAAGAAAATATAATGGGCTACCACTTATATAAAACAGGAGAGGAAAATAAACGTATCTAGATTGTTTTGTGTACATAAAAAGTTGCTAAAAGGATAATGAAGAAACTAATTAACAGATTGTTTTTAAAAAATTTTGATTTTATAGAGAGAGAGAAAGCACGGGAGAGAGTGAGAGAATAAGAGAGAGAGAAACATCAATTTGCACTTATTTATGCATTCATTGGTTGATTGTTGCATATGCCCTGACCAGTGATTGAACCGATAACCTTGGTGTACCGGGACGATGCTCTAACTAACTGAACTACTTGGCCAGGGCTGAACAGTGATTCTTAATGGAGGAGCAGAATGGGGAAGGTGGTAACTGAGCAGATGGGACAGGGAGATTTATTTTAGTGTGTACCTTTTAAAATGTTTAAACTATGTGATTGTATTACCTACTCAAATATTTTTAAAAAAACAACCTTCCTCTGATATAACCAAGCTAATGCTTGTGAGAAAAAAATTTAAAAAAAATTTGTGATTAATAATCTCGAAGAAAAAGAGTCAGTGTGTGTATGACATACTCTCCATAAGTTAATTATTGCAGGTCAGAAGCACAGCTCCAACAGCCATGCATACTTCAAGGCTTGGCTGTGAGAACGCTTAAGTAAGAACTATTGCCTTGATTATGGGGGCAGGGGTTTATAAACATATCCACCCAACCTATTCTTTCTGGCACGCAGGAAGTGATTTGTGAAATTCTCACCTACTTATGGAAATTCACTCTGCTGTCCACTGAGAGACACTAACAACTTTAATTAATGTCAAAGGATTGAATTTGCAAGAGATGTGTAAACAAGTCTTTGCACACCCTTGTTTTCTCATGTTAGAACTATCACAGTAGCTTGTCTCCTCGCCTATAGTCTCTTCCTCCTCCAGGCCACGCCACATACTGCAGCCAGACTGATTGCTAAATTACTGCTATGTGAACACGCCCCTGAACGAGCACACGCCACCTGTTCTGGTCCTGGCCTGCTGTTTCAGCTCTCTCTCCCATCCCTGGGGTGCACCTCCTTCTGCATGGTGCCGGGCTGCTTTCTGTGGCTCTCACAGGGGTCTACCCTTGAACCTGCCCAGAACCCTTCCCCTAGCTCTGCTGCCTCCCTGCTCGTCTATGCCCAGCCCTCCTTTAAGGTCTGGCTCACGACTGGCCTCTGATGAGCTCTCTCAGACTTGTCCAATGCACACACCCAACAAAGACAACACAACAGCAGCAGCCATACAGGACTCTGGGAACTGGGTGAGCCCCAGGTATATTCTTTCTATGGTGGGCAGAAAGAACAGGAGGACACAAGAAGATAACACAACTGGGTTCGAGGTCCAGCGGTGCCCCTTCTTTGCTCTTTGTGTGCAGATCCTTTAAATCCTCTGATTCTCTTTCCTCCCTGTGAAGGGCAATGTCTGGCTGCCACATAGTGTTGTCGTGAGGACTGAGACCCAGTAGGTGAATGCGTAAAAACTACCCAAAGGGAAAGCATTCTCGTCTTTCTGATCTCTGGGTCATGCAGATGTTGACTTTTGAAATTTAAAGCTCCGCGTGAAATATCATTGAAGTGGATGTGGCTACTATCGGGAGACAATTCCAGCCCAAACAAAGATTGTCGTAAGTGTGTATGCGTCAGTTTTGGGTCACCGTCTCTTCGATCTGTCCAGGTGTCACAGGCTCAGAAGGACTATCTAGAGAATCACATCCAAACACAGTCGTCAGCCCTGGACAGCTTTAATGCCATGAATGCGGCCTTGGCGTCGGACTCCATTGACCTGCAGGTATTCCTCTGCTCACTGCGAGGTGGGGGGCCTGCCGTTGTAGGCCAAGCAAGCTTAACCTAGAGCGGGCCCCGTACCTCTGCAGAAATGTAAGTCACAGAATGTCCGCAGCTCATTAGTCAGAAGCCTTTAAGCATGGCTGCAGGGAAGGCCGTGCCAGGCGGGCAATGAAGGACAGTGAAGGAAGTGCTTCCAAGCTGACACGCTAAACCATTGTGTTGCATTTGTTTCCCCCTTATTAAAATAGGGGTCAGGCCCTGAGTTCGTGATGGAGATGTCACCTGCTCCACTACACACCCAAGTGGTCTTAAGTGTCAGTGTCTAAAACAGCAAGCACGTCAGCTCCCACCCTCTGCAGCCCTGGTTTCCAGGAAGTTCCACCCAGTCACAGAAAAGACAGACTGAACAATACAGGCAGATCTGTATTCATGCATGGCCGGTAACTCCCAAAAACTGTCAAGCACTTTTTCCAAATTTAGAAATTATTTTGGATTAAAAGAAATCATGTGCATTTTAAAGAATCTCATATTGTACCAGACAGGGAAGCAGAAAGCCTTGGGACCTCACGCTGGTGCTAATGTGTGCTGTCCACTACCTTCGAGGGGCTTGCAGCCTGGATTAATTTGATTTGCTGGGAGTTTACCCCTCAGAAGCTGCCCATTGCTATTCTTCTGAGTCCTCACCCACATAACATGCAAATTAACTTGAAAATGACCAAAAGCAAAGCATATTTTCACCTGAAACAGTGTCCCTTGGCTTTAGTTTCCAAATATGCAAACAATAGTTCCTGCTCTACCTCTGAGTCTTTATTTGACTCTTATCTTTTTATCCTTCTCCTAAAAGTTCCATAAGCTATTTCATACCCTCTCTGGTTCTATATAAATAATTTATCAGATAAGCAAACAAATTTTCATGTTAGGGTTATCCACTTCCCCTCGAAGCTAGTATTCTCTAAAAACAACTGTTGGGGCAGCAGGGCCACAAAGAAAGCAAGGCCACTGTCCCCCAGCGGGCCTGGGTGGGCCCGTTGTTTGGATTTGCCTGGGAGGCCCATTTCTGGTGGGACTTCTGTGTCCCGCCCTTTTCCTGGCTCTCCGTGGTGCATGCCAGTTTTCCCCTGGCCGCAGGCCGGGTCTTACCTTTATTCAGTGGCCTTTGTTTTCCCTGACTCCTACCATGGGGGTCTCGCCGGGGCTCCCTTTCCTTTCTCTTGAACATCTCACTCCTGGCCAACTAGGAAATGCTGTCCCTCCCCTGAGCTCACACCCGACTGGGCTCTGTGCTAAGTCTCTGGGTTTTAGTCCCTGTGGTACTTCCGATTTGTAATGCTCCTGGCACTCCGGGGCATTTACTTGAGAGGTCAGCTGTCAGGACAGGCTCAACCATAACCCAGGCACCCTGACCGATGCCTAGTTATGGTCCAGCCCCTTGGTCCCAGGCAGGCAGAGGAACCTTATAAGGAAAAGTTTAAAAACCATTGTTAAAAAAGAAGGAGATGAACTGGAGGAAGGGAAGGAAGAGGAAGAAGAAGGGGAAAAAAGGAAGAAAAAAAAGGCAGAAAGGAATGGTACCATCTCAGAGCCAGGAAACTCAATGGAGTCTGAAGATAGTTGGCTTCTTATAGCTGCAAGGCCCCAGCATCTTCCATTGTCCATTCTACCCCATTTTCATTATTATGTACAGTGAGACCAGACCCTTGGTTTGATTTCATAGAACATCAGAGCTGGAAAGGGGGATCTCTAACCCCCTTATTTTGTGGATACACAGACTGAGGCCAGAAAAGGGAAGTGACTTTAACAGGGTATCTACCTGGTCACAGAGCCAGGACTAGAACTGTGGTCTCTTGGGCCAGAGGTAGGTTTGTGTGCACAAGAGCAGCATCGGCCAAGCCAGTGGGGCTTGGAGAGGGGGTGGTTGGGCCACGTGGTTTCTGTAGCCTCTTGCAGCTTCATTGTTCAGTGATTCCGTGCTTCCAAATGGCTTCTGTATTTATCACCTTTGGAAAATTGTTTCTCTGATTCAAATATGTTTAGGAATGAGGCTTTTTTATCCCAATTAGAGGCCAAGGGTTTGAGGGAGGGAGCTTCAGACACTGATTGTCTACAAAGAGGACAAAGGTGTTAGAAAGTGTGTCCAACACCAGAGCGTCCAAATCTCCTGACTTAAAATTATAGATGACTGGGGGAGGTGGCAGAAGGTGCCCAGAACTCGTGTCCAGTGGTAGGGATTCTGGGTCAGAAGCCATTTCTCTGGAAGGAGAGTTAACCAAGTAGAATGCAAAGCCGAAGTAGCAACACTACCCATTTAAACATTCTTGCGCCAGTGGGTGGCCGGGACTAAGATCAACAGGCCTTTGACACTTGTCAGGCACCCGTCTGAGTCACTAAACTCTGTTCCCTGGTACTCTTTCACCACCACCCTTCTCTGCCCAAGGCAGGAAAGGGGAAGCATTTGCAGGCTTTACAGTGGCTGCAGCCATGTTGTCTTTGTCCCCGCAAGGAGCCTAGAAGTACAGAGAGAAAAACATCTGTATTCTACAAAACGCGTGTTTTGTTTTCTGAGTTCATTGTGTGAATTTGGAAGATAAAGAAAACACAAAGAGGAAAATAAATGTCATCTGTAATCCTATCTTATAGGGAAACCATTATTTGGATTTTGGTGAATTTCTTCCTAGTGTTTTAAAATTTTCTCTATATAAACACATTTGAACAAAGGCTTATCCATTTTTTAATGGGTTTGTTCTATACTTCCTATTTTTCAAACCCAATTGTTTTCCATGCAAAGTGATGTATTAGGAGCCCTTTTCCATGGAAAACCTCCATTTGATTCCATTTCCATTCATCCTCAGCAGTGGCATTGGCAGCAGCTGTGGAGCGCTAAGGGCGAGGTTCCTGGCCCATCCACCTGCAGGGTGGCAGACCTCTTGACCACCGTGGGGGCCCTCAGCCCTTCAAACAGCAGGGCCCCAGGTCTGCGTCTCCGGTGGCTTGACCTCTATCTCAGTAGTAATGACGAAGATGTCCCAGAGCCTGTGTGACCCTGGCCATGTTTTCTCACATCACGAGGCCTGATTTTGCTTTTATTCCCCGCCCCCCATTAGAAAACCCTTGTGGATGTAACTTTGGAAAACAGCAGCATTAAGGACCAAATCCGAACCCTGCAGCAGACGTACGAAGCGTCCATGGACAAGCTGCGGGAAAAGCAGCGGCAGCTGGAGGCGGCGCAGGCCGAAAACCAGCTGCTGAAAATGAAGGTGAAGCCTGGGGCGGGAGGGGGTTGGGGGGGTCCTTCCTACTGACCTTTCTCTTTTTCCCCTCTCCCCTCTCTCCTCCCATCTTAACCTCTCCTGTTTCCTTTTCTCTCTTCTCTGCTTTGTGGAATGTCTCACCCTTTTGCGGCCAACCCCGCAGGGCTTGGCTTAAAGGCCCTGAGGAGGTCTCCGTGTCCACAACTGTCAGTCCAGAGTGGGGGTGCCCCATGGAACCCTGCACCGGGCACCCCTGCCTGGGCCCCAGGCCTCAGGGGCTGCTGAGACAGGCACCATGGCACTGCTGTTACACACTGAGAGGCGCTGGGGTGCCCACAGGCCTGGGGCTTCAGCATCTTCACTGTTTAGATATTCTTCGAGGCCCCGCCATGTCTGTGTGGTTTGCCAGTGAAGAGCTGAAGGGCGCACACAGGGAAGATCAGTGGGTGACCAAGGACTCTGAGCAGCGTCCCTCTTGCTCGTCAGGCTGTGCTTCTCCCACGGCGGAGCTTCTGATGACCCCCAAACTGAGACAAGGGCGGATCTCCTACCCTATGGCAGGAGCAGGCCCGTGCAGGTCAGACGGAAGGCGCTCAACGATTTATTTCCTGAATGAGTTCATCTTTATTTAAGCCTGTGGCTTTCAAATTGTAATCAACTCAACCTTTGGGCTACCCTAGAGGAGAGGGCCTCATGGGTAGTATGTCCAGATAACTTACTACTCAGAATATATTTGGGAGTGAATGGGGGTGCTATTAAGAATGTAGTCAGGGGCCCCGGCTGGTGTGGCGCAGCGTACTGAGTGCTGGCCTGCGAGCCAAGCAGTGTAGTTAGGGGAACAGATGGGGGCATGTGGTCCCCTCCCTGTGGGCTACTTTAGAGGGAGGAGAGGCTGCCACACTGCACTGCTGGTCCCTGTGACTGCCACCTGTAGGGTTGTTCCATCACAGTCCACTTGGCTCCACTTGGCTAGGCACAACTCCCCGGGGGAGGAGAGGGGACAGAGAACTCTAGAGTGTTCTATTCCTCTTTGCTTTCGCTTTAAACACAGTCACTTCTTATTCTTTTACATATTATATTTATGTAAGAGAGTTACTTTGTAGGCATCCAGCCCACAGTTGCCTGTTTTAGAGACTAAGGCTTTACTTTACCCCCCAAATTAATAAAAAAGTTATAAGACTCAGAATGTTTCACATGACCTGGTTGCAGAGGAAACAGGGCTGGAGGGACGGAGCCCTTTCTGGAAGTCTGTGTTTGCAATGGAAATGGGGTGCAGGATGCTTGGGTCTCTCTCAGCAGATAATAATCTCTGTTCAGGATTTTCCATTTTGTGGCTTCTGGGTACCAAAATGTGACTAGTGACAAGAAGGGAGAATTAGAGGGCATCTTTTTTTTTAATTGGTTTGAGAGAAGGGGGTGGAGGGGGGTGGGGAAGAGAGAGAGAGAGAGGGAGGGAGAGAAGCTCCAGTTTGCTGTTCCATTTATTTATGCACTCCCTGGTTGCTTCTTGTATGTGCCCTGACTGGGGATCCAACCTGCAACCTTGGGACTGACCAGGGCCTGGACAGCATCTTTGAAGTAAACATCACGGAACCTGTTGAGGTTGATTACACCTCACTTATCCAAGGTTACAGAGACTCAGCATTCTAGAGGAACAAGAAGCTAGAAACAGGGAACGCAGGCATGAACTTCACAGGCAAAGACAGGGTCGCCCCCACTCTAAGTCCTGACCGCCCACAGATCCACTGACTTTTTCTCATCTCCTAAACTGGGTCCACCCAAGCTACGAGGATCTCTTAGCTTAGTGTTGACCAAACCAGGTGGGTCTTATATTTTTATAAGAGCTTTAGTCTTTCCCAGTGATTGGCCCGTGCAACCAATGGGACAACTTCAAGTCCATGTGGACAACTTCTCTTCAAAGGCCTCCCTGCTTTTCTGACATAGTTTGTTTAAAAGTAATATATGCATATAGGGGGGGGAAATTCAGACTATATGAAAGGTAACCTAGAGAAAAGCCTGCACCATTTTACACTCCCACCAGCAGTGTAAGAGATTCCCGCTTCTCCACATCCTCACCAACATGTGTTACTACTACCTTCTTGATGCCAACCATCCCAGTGAGTGTGAAGTGGTTTCCCCTATGGATTTGCATTTCCCCAATGACAAGTGACGTTGGGCATCATTTCTTGTGCTTACGGGTCATTGGTATCTCTTTTGGAAGTGTCTGTCAGATTCTTTGCCCACTTTTAAATTGGGTTATTTATATTTTATTATTGAGTTGTAATTATTCTTTACATATTCAGGATACAAGTTATTACATATGTGTTTTGCAATTATTGTCTCCCACTCTCCCAAATGTTTTCTTCTATCACTTTCTTGATGGTATCCTGTGAAGCACAGAAGGTTTTTTGTTGTTGTTGTTGTTCATTTTAAATATTTATTTGTTTTTAGAGAGAGGGGAATATAGAGAGAGAAAGAAAGAGAGAGAGAGAGAAACATCAATGTGTGGTTGCCTCTCATGTGCACCCAACTGGGGACCTGGCCTGCAACCCAGGCATGTGCCCTGATTGGGAATCGAACTAGTGACCCTGTGGTTCACAGGCCGGCGCTCAGTCCACTGAGCCACACCAACCAGGGCAAGAAATTTCATTTTAATAGCTGTAATTACAGTGCTTGTTTGTCAAAGCCTGGAAGTTTTTAATATTGAATATTATGAAGTCTAAATCGGGGTGACGTTGGTTAATAGGATCATACAGTCTTCCTCATTTATTTTTTTGCTCACATGTGCTTTTGGTGTCATGCCTGAGAAACCATTGCTGAATCAAAGACCACAAAGGTTTACCTTATGTTTTCTTCTAAGAGTTTTAAGTTTTAACTTTTGCATGTAAGTCTTTGATCCATTTTTGAGTCAAGTTTTATCCATGGGGTGTTAGGGCTCCGGTTTTATTCTTTTGCACGTGTCTATCCAGCTGTGCCGGCACCATTTGTTGAAAAGCTTATTTTGTCCCCACTGAGGGGTCTTGATAGATATTCTTTTGCAGTTTAATTTTTTAAAACAGGTAAATTATTTATTTGGTTTCAAAGTCAGTACTACAAAACAGTATACTCAGAAATAGAATATTTATATCTGTAATGTCCCTTTTTCTCTCTAACTTTCTCCTTCCTACTACAGATAACCATTTTATTTTTTAATTTTATAGTTTATTGTACTTTGACCCGATTCTGATAATGTAGTGGTCTTATTTCTCAGCCTGCAGCAGAATACTCAAGGATTAAAAAGAAACGAAAACCAAAAAACATCTTTTTGGGTTCAACTATGGTATGGACCTATTATCTAGAGGAAAAGGTTCACTAAAACTGATAGAATAAAGAATAGTCAAATTTCAGGATCAGAAGACTAACAGACAGAAAAAGCCATTGAAGAAGTGAGTTAATAAAACAGTGGAGCATGGCCACGGTTTAGAGAGGATTCAATTTAAAAATGGCTGAATTTGGGGGGTAGGCTCAATTCTTAGGTAAGCTCTTGCCTTTTGAAAAATCCACTCATGCAGAACACCTTTTTCTGATAATCTCAAGTAAATTAGCATAAAGTGCCACTTTTTCATTTCTACGCACCTGTTCACCTCTTTTCCTTCTGCCATCTGTCCTTCACCGCTAGTTCCTGCTGCTTCTTGTCTGCTGCAGGGCCCCAGTCGATGGGCCCACTCCTCTGTGTCCACACATGATGACACATAAAGAGTGAAAAGGGCTGGTGCCCTGGTCCTGCAAAAACCATCGCTCTGAAACGAGTCTCTATGCAGGTGGAGTCCTCCCACGAAGCCAACGCCGAGGTGATGAGGGAGATGACCAGGAAGCTGTACAGCCAGTACGAGGAGAAGCTGCACGAGGAGCAGCGGAAGCACAATGCCGAGAAAGAGGCGCTCCTGGTATGTCTGTCACCGCCGTCGAGCGAAGAACAGAGTTCTTGGTTCATTATTGTCAGTGAGGTTTAAAGAGCGGGCAGGCAAAAGTAAAAAGCTTACAGTTGTTCATACGGAAAATAGTATAATAATAAAAAACAATGCAAGAATAAACTATGTTTCATGTACTCACAACTATAATAAACCTACTTTTGCCCACCCCTCTAGTAGGGTTTCTTCTTGGAGGTGAGTTAGTGGATTAACTATTGGGTGAGGGGTCAAGGAATTTATTGTTTGCTCATTTACTCCCTTCCCACAGTTAGAAGTACCCTTGCCCATCTTGGGAATCCCGCACGCTCGTCCTGTCCTTTGCTGTGGCCTTCCGTCACACCTGTTATTAGAGTGGGGCTGTGTGTCGCACATCTTGGCTTCTCTAGGACAGCATGAGTTTTTTGAATGTACAAACTCCATCTGTGCCCTAACTTGTATCCTTTCAGGCATAGTAAATGTGTCGAATGATTGACTGAGCTGGTGCTTTGCAAAAAGGGAGAAAGATGTGGCCATTCTGCATTCAACTCCAGATCTGGCCTTAATCTTTACATTGTGGGCACAGACATTGACATTCTCAGCATCTGGTCAAGGGGTAAATAACATTCGCAGGCTCTTTTTAGACATAAGGACTCAAGGGAAAAAGGCTTATTAAAAAGCCCTGCGATATGTCTTTATTTATAGATGAAAATTAGAATCATGGAAGTTGAGTTCATGATCTGTGAGACACATCTAGGACCCAAGGACATGCATTTAAAGAGGCATCATGATTTAGCAAGACCCTGGTTCGTAGCCTAGGGACTCTGTGGCTCTGCTGAGGACAGTGTGTTTCTTTTTCAGGAAGAAACCAATAGTTTTCTGAAAGCAATTGAAGAAGCCAATAAGAAGATGCAGGCGTCGGAGATCAGCCTAGAAGAGAAAGACCAGAGGATTGGGGAGCTGGACAGGCTGATCGAACGCATGGAAAAGGTAACAGACACAGTTTCTGTCTCTGCCACATGCCCAGATGCCGCTGCACTCCCGCAGTTCCCCTGCAGGCCTCTCTGAAGGTCTGAGCTCCCCTGAACACTGATGCTCTCAGCCCTGCAATATGTGAGTTCAAAAAAAACAAAACAAAACTGTAAAATAAAGTATGAGGCAGTCCAAGAAAGTTCTAATTTTTCCATAGTAACAACTGCGATACTTTAAAAACATCACATACAAAATTATTTACCAAAAAAATGAATATTTTCGGGGTCCTGCTTTGCTGGGCCCTCAGGCATTAACTTAGTTTATTTGTTGAGTGGTCAAGCCCTATCTAGACATTACGTCCACTCCCAAAGCCTGTTGTTTCTGGGGCGTGTGTCTAAAGGGTTGGCTTTTCTCTGGCAAACCACATCTCAGAATGGGGGACATCACATTTCTCTGTGGGTGGGGCAGGCAGGATGATGGGGGGAAAGGGAGCTCTGTGGGGGAGGCAGGGGCTCAGCTGAGATCATGACGCTAGCCTAGAGAAAGGGAGGAGGCCAGGGATTAGGCAGGAAGTGGAGAAAAGGGAAGAATGGGTGGAGGGAGGAAAGAGAATAGGAAGGAAGGGAGGAAAAGAGAGGGGAGGGTGACCTTTAGCAGGTGGTAGCTGACCCCTGGGGGAGGGGTTGTAGCTGAAGGCCGCAGTTGGGACTGATTTCTGGAAAATGGCTCTCTAGCTGCACGTGAGTTTGCAGAACAGTGGCAACCTGCCAAGACTGAGGGACATATTAGCACCCTGCACTCATGCTAGGTGCTGAGATTCCCCAGGCTGATGGTGGACGGAGCGGGGATGACAGTGTGAGCAAGGTCAGCACCCGGGCTTTCTTCTGAGGAGAGGTCTCCTTACCCCTGATGTCTGCAGCTTCAGCCCCTCCCCTGACCACGTGAAGTTTCACCGGAGTGAGACCAACATTAAATTCAGTGCCGTGCAGTTTCCCGTGTTAGGAAATGTCTTTTTTTGGGAAGGACTTGAACAACTAAGGAAGGAGTCAATTACCATTTCGCCGCTAGCCTTTGGGAAAACAGACTCCTATCTATTTTTCAAGAAACAATAATGATGTGGTTAAGACTGCCAGTATTGGTTGTGTAACCGAATGCAGGTCTGGCTGCCCGCTGCTACAAAACCCAGTACTGGAGAGGCAGGTGGTGATGTAAGGGGAAGTGGTTTACTTTCAGATGCCGGCCACTGGGAAGATGGGGGACTCATGTCCTAAAGCCCATCTCCACCTCTTAGTGGAGGCAGGGTTGTTTTTTTTTATATAAGGAGGGAGAGGGGAACAGAACAAAGAGATCGAAGGAGGAGGTTGCAAAGTTCTCGACGTGCAGACTGGCCCAGTCCATTCCAATGAGGCAGGCGGCAGTGCGGTGCACATCACCCCGGCTTCACGTCATGCTGGCTCCATGGTCGAAGGTCAGCAGTTCTCCCAGAACTGAGGTGCATAAAGGCCGGGGCCTGTATCTTTTGAAACTAGCTCCTAGGATTCTTATACAAACATGCTGTTCATCTACAAGCTATATATTAGTCAGAGTCAGCACTTGCAGACACAATGTCAAAAAGAATGGTGGGATGGGTTACAATTTCCCACCGTTATAATTTTCCACTGTTATAGTTGGAGGTGGTGATAGCGAAGGTTAGGCAACAAAGGCATATTCTAGAACTTGGGAGGGCGTTCTCTACATTGCTACTCTCCTACAAGAGCAGAAGATGTTAATTAACACAAATCCCCCCTCAGGGTCATAGATTGTCTCACAGGATAAAGAAACAAGGTGAGCAGGTAGGAGAGCTGGTTTGGGCTGGGAGACTATCGTGCAGAGACACTGTCCCTGCAGTGATTAAAATACAGGTTTTTGTTTATTTTATTTTTTTAGATTCAGTTGTTGCTAGATATGTATTTATTGCCATTTTTTGTTCACATTTTAATCTTTTTCTTCTCTTTAAAGAAGACCCTGAAACAGACTCATAGATAAAGAGAATGTTTCGATGGTTGCCAGATGGGAGCGGAGTTGGGGGGGGGGGCTGGCGAAAAAGGTGAAGGGATAAGGAAGTACACATTGGTAGTTGCAGAACAGCCACATCACAGGGCTGTAAAGTACAGCAGATGGAACAGAGTCCATAATATTCTAATAACTATGTATGGCTTCAGCTGGGTATGTGATTTATTAGGATGATCCCTTGGAAAATTATATGTCTAATCACCTGAAACCAATATAATATTGTATGTCAACTGCAATCGAAAAATTAAAAAATGATGAAAAAAAAAACAATATAGGTTTTACAATCAGACAGACCTAGGGTTTGAGTCTTGCCTCTCTGGTCGTGGGCAGTGACTTGTCTTTTCCAAACTCAGTCTCCTTTTTGGTAAAATGCTGATAATCATAATTCTTATTTTTAGGGCTATTGTGAGGAGTAATGTAAAAAATCCATGCAAAGGGTTAATTAAGCAGAGCATCCGGCGTATATAGAGTAGGAGCTCAAAAGTTGGGGGCTCTGACATTTTTTGGTCGTAGACTTGCTTAAGTGTCTGCCATGGAGTCAACATTTTTTTTTTTTTGAAGCTGGATCTATTTTATAGCTTATCTTCTTTGTACTGTTGTAATTCCGAGAGTTTTCTACCTTTCCCCTGATTTCCATGTCGAGCCTCTGTGAGGGGTGTATGGGTAGAGGGCGGGAGGGGATGGTGGATGGTAAGGCTGGCCGCCCCTGCCAGAATTTATGTAATGCAAAGCGTTCCCTAAATCCTTGGAAATTGGCTTTTTCTTTAGTGGTTGAAAATTTATTGTCCTTTCCGTAAATCTTCTTTTCCATTTAGCCTAGAGAAATGTTTGCTGTATTTAGCTAAGATTAGGATACCGACTGACTGCTCTTCCCCCTTCAGGAATAAATCTTTGAGAGCAGGAATTGTGCCAAATCTGTGTCACACATTATGTGCACAGCGTGTCCATGGCCATGGATTGTGGCAGTGTTTGTCCCCGTTTGTGCCGAGTTTTGGATTTTGCTCAAGGACAAGCCATGTGCTTTTGAATGGCTTCTCCACCGTATACCTTAATTTTCGTTTTCTCTTTTTGAGCACTGTATTCAGAAGACTTTTCTCTGGTAACAATCTTTTCCAGAGTGTGTTGCCCAGGGACCCTTCTGCAGAATAGGTAATATTCTATGCCTTAATCTGGGTGGTGGTTTCACCAGCCTATCAGGTATATACAAAATGTAAGAAATTATTGAGCAGTGTACACTTAAGATCTGGTTCACCTCAACTGAGAAAAATATTGAGTTTTTAAAGTATGCTATAAATTAGTACTTGCCCTACTTTATGACAGCTTTTGGGGGGCACTGAAGGGGAGGCTCACTTGTGAAAGGTTCATTATTATTATTTCAGGGCTAATGTCAACTTGTAGCCAGTAGCCTACCCCACAGGGGTAAGGGGGGCATTCTGCCCAAGCTGGGCAGTAAGAATGTGCATTCACTGTACAGACCGAGAAATAATAAAAAACCTCACCCAAAGCTGGTCTTCCTTTATGACTCTAAATACATTGATGGTGATACGTTCTTCCTGCCAAGGTGGACTGCTCCCACCTCTTGGTCTGTTCCTTGGTATAAACCACAGCTTACAACTTCAGAAGATGTGGGACTTAACTTTTCAAAGATTTACTTTTAATAATTTGGCAGAAAAGAGGTTTGGAATCTATATGACGAGTAAGAGTTTATTAGGGGAGCATTTCTGAGAAGAAAGATGAGGCACAGTAGTACTTAGAGGAAGGCCTAATCCCTAAAGTAAAATAATCCCTTCCCAATTAGTGGGCAGGATTTGGTAAACTTCATTTTAAGGAAATTTATTACACTAACATTGGTAATGTATTTCTAGTATAATTTCGGTTATGAGGGTCAGTCTGCTTTTATTAGCATTTCCCACTCTTTCCAAAGAAATAATTGTCCAGATTCTATATTGCTTTTTGAGTAAACTTCTAAATTTACATATAAACAGCAAAGTTTACAAACCTTAATGCATAGCTTGATGTATATATTAGTTTTCCATTGCTGCTGTAACAAATTACCACAGTTAGTGGCTTAAAACAACGTGACTTTATTACCTTATTATTCGGGAGGTCAGAAGTTCTAAAATCAATGTGTTGGCAGGGCTGGGTTCCCTTTGGAAGCTCTAGAGGAGAACCATTTCCTAGCTTTTCTTAACTTCTTGAGACTGCTTAAATTCCTTGACTCATGACCCGTCCCCCAGCTATAAAACATGTAGCATTTTCCAATCTCCGTTTCTCTGGCTCTAAGCCTCCTTCCAGTAAGGGCCCAACTGGATAATCCAGGGTAATTTCTCCATTAATTTAATCACATCTTCAAAGTTTCTTTTTCCATGTAAGGCAACATATTCACAGGTGTCAGGGCTTAGGATGTGGCCATAGTTGGGAGCCATTGCTCTTACTGCCACAGTACATTTTTACAGGTGAACGTACCAATGTGAACAACTCCCAGATTAGTGTATACACTATTATCCAAATTCCAGAGCCCTTTTTGTTGATGATAGAAAAAATCAAGAATTTTGCAGTGTCACAGGCCACTGATTTAAAGCATTGATTATCATTATTCAAAACTATAAATTTCACAAGACATCTGAGCCTAGGCTGACAGTACTTTGAATGGCTTTATCCAAGACGTTTGGCTCTAATTCATAAATATACCTGTAAACACACCAACAAATTAGGCATTTTTGAGCTTAGTTTGGACTCTGGTGAGTGGGTATGTAAAACCCATGGGGTGTTTCATATAGATCTGAACTCAGTAGTGCTGGAATTAAGGGGGATACACATTCTCTGTCCAACTTGGTTTAACCCATTGATGAAAATAGTGTCTGTCTGTTTTAGGAACGCCATCAACTGCAGCTACAACTCCTAGAGCATGAAACAGAAATGTCAGGGGAAATAACTGATTCTGACCATGAAAGGTAAGATGCAGTTCCCTTTATCTTGTAACGGATTTTGATGGTGGGCAGGTAACGGTCTTTGTGGGCTCGATTGGTCCTTTCATTTTTCACTCCTCTGGTCATCTCTTACCTCAGACTTACACATGCAGAAAACATTGCTTGAGCGCTTCCAGTGTGGAGCTGGTTTCTTTAGGAGCTTAGCAGCCACAGCCTACAGCCCATGACTGGTTGCTAGTACAGCGGAACACGTTTTAATTTTGCACTGTCACAAGTGCAAAAGTTCAGTCTATCAAGGTTCTCCATATCCTTGAACTCCACAGGGTACGCCTTGTTGATGAGAAAACATCACCTGTGATTAATATCATTGTCATGGAAACTAATTTTAAAATGCCTGTCTTTGTTTCCAAACATTGCTCCATTAAACCCTGCTGTGTCCCCCGTCTCTGAACTTGCAAAGCCTGTGCGGAAGGTGCTGCGGAAGTAGTGCACGGTGTCGTCTCCTCTAGAAATCAAAAGGCCCAGAGGCCACGCACGGCCCTCTGGGGAAGGAGAACAAGCTTGGGGTGAAGTCGCTTAACCTCCCCGAGATTCTTTGCCTCTCTGGAAAATGGGAATTCTTTTGTATTTTTAAGGGAGGAAGGGATTATGGTGACTATAACAGCACCCGTCTCACCGCGTTATTATAAGGGAGCTGTTGGGAGCATTGCCGACCACAGAGCATTTGCTGAAAAACAAACCAGCCCATTTTCCTTCTTCTTACACAACTTCAGAGTTTGCAAAATTACAGGCGACTTCCCTGGTCTCTGCGGTGGTGCTGAGGAGGGGTCCGGCAGAGATGGGAAGCTGTAAGCTCGCCACCAGACCCCGGACCCAGTCCTCAGGTCCAGAGGCCGCGGAGAACTGGAGAGCCCCTCTGCCGGTTCCTTTGGTTTCTCTGAAACCAACCAAGTCAGAGAATACTTTTTGCCGTTTTGAAGCCAAAGTGTGAAATGTTTTATGATGTGGCTCACTCTATTTTGATGCCGGAAGTCTTTCAACATGTGTCCCAATTTCCCAAATAATCATGTATAGAACAATGATAATTCCAAACTTCCCAGGACTCTGTTGGGAGCTCTGATTTCGGATATTTTGTTGTGTTGCTAGATGCCTCTCCTCTGTTCTCCTGATCAAGGTAATTTATTGGATGTTCCAATATCGTATTCTCTACAAAACAGAGAGCCCCCCATACCTGTAAATGGTACCAACAAATTCTCTCTGTGACCTTATGCAGGGTAAAATTTATGAGTGGGAGCTTGAAAAAGAATCCTGAATTTCTTCTGCGGTGGGGTGGCTGATGGGTAGTTAATTGCGCAGGACACACACAGAGTTGAGAGTGCACCCTGGAGCTCCCTTCCTTGTTCTCAGCATCTCTTCCTGGCGGTGGCCGCCTGTGCCGGCGGTGACCGCCTGTGCCGGCGCTGCTGCTTCCGTGCAGGACTCAGCTGCTTCCTCCGCTCTTTGCGTTAGGTATCAACAGCTGGAGGAGGCGTCCGCCAGCCTCCGGGAGCGGATCAGACACCTCGATGACATGGTACATTGCCAGCAGAAGAAAGTCAAGCAGATGGTGGAGGAGGTAAGCCCTTGTCAGAGGTCATGGGCCCGGGATTGCTTCCTGTGGTGGGGACGTTTCCGCACTAGAGCCACATCTGAGTCTCCAGCTCAGTTTTCTGTGGCTCACAGTGAACTTGCTCAGATCACTGCCGTCTGGGCCCAGAGGGGAATTTTCTTACCTGTCCCCTGTGGTGACTGTCCCTCTAAAATAGGGCCTTCTCCAGATCCAAAAGTTACAGTTAAGAAAGCTGCGAGGTGCATGGCGTAGCTCGCCCACTTTCAGAGGAGAGCGATGCCCTCTACCCTACGCAGGGGCCTACAGCTCAGGGGCCTAAGGGCGGTTGGACAAGGAAAGTTTAATTCAGCTCTGATCCCTGCCCGCAGCGCCCCACCCCCACCCGCCCCCAACCCAGCTCACCTGTCCCCTAGCTGCTACTCATCCTTTCTTCATTTCTGGGTGTGTCTCTTTCATTCCCTTTTCCTGTCTGTTGCTCTTTCTTCTGCCTTCTTTTCTCATCCTCTTCTCCTACGCCTATTTTTCTTCATCTTTTCACTTTTTTGCCATCCTTTCTCTCCTTAACTATCTGTGTAGTGTGAAACTAAGTTGTAGGTTTCAAGCGGTGACTTTCTATGCTGGTTCATAGTTTACTATTCTATTTTCTAAATAAAAAACAGGTAAGCCGAATATTTACATTTCTCTAAGAGGGAAAAATTATTTTAATCTGTGCTAATGTAATCTGTCTCTCTTTCTTGTGGTGATTGCTTGATAAAAGAAAGTTTACACTGCTATAAAGCTGATAACATATTATTATAACTTTTTTCTTGCTCAATAAAGAAATCAGGCAGAAAAAAGAACAGTTAGTACTAACAGGGTTATAAGAATTCCCTAGGATGTAATTCTCTAACTCTCAAAGAAAAAAATAATGTTTTTCAAAAAAACATTTTGAAAAAAAATGTTTCAGTTTAATTAAACATTTGGTCAGCAGTGGAAAAAACTGAAAAAAAAATTTCCTCATATAAAGCACCACTCTGAAAAGTTCTCTTTTATTAATGAATTACTAAAATTAAAAGTATATCTACTTCTAATAAATACCTTGTACCCATGACACAAATAGAAGTTTAAAAGCATATCTCTTTCATTAATCTGTAAAGTGTTGGAGATATTCGCAGAGTGGGGTTAAAGTCCGGGAACTGTGAGGATGGGGAGGGTCACTTTTTTTTCTCTTGTGTGTGGGATGAGCATATACATTAGAGAAAATCCACTTCCCGAACAAGGAATCCTGCCAGCCAGATGGTGTGGAACCCTATGAGCATTATACTGGTTCCTGTGCAAGCCTCAGGGAGCAGTAGAGTAAAAGAAAGGGCAGCAGAGGTTCAGGTGAGGAACTCACTCGGGCACGCACCTTCGCAGTCCCTTTGCACACCTGTTCAGGAGCACTGCCAGCAACAGTGTCGGGTAGATCCTGCCCAAAGTCAACACTCCGTTGTTGTCAGGAGCGCGTTTCCCTAGGAAAAGCACCATGTCGTCACAATTAGCATCTCGGGGAACTCTGGCTGCCAGAGCATAGCTTTTCTGTTTGTGCATTTCACACACGTGAAGTCTAGGGCAGGGCTCGTCTTCCTTCCCGCCTGTGGTCCTTGAACGGGGAACCCTGCACTTCCCCTACGTCACCACAGGGTGGTGGTCTGTATTGTTTTCCTAAATGATGTTAGAGAACCAGGGACCAAAACCTCAGACTGATTGGCTTCTGATTCGGATATTATCTGTAATGTTTACAATTGGCACCAAAATCAGAGATACTTTTTTAACAGACATTTTCAAAGAAGTTTAGGATTCCCTGTTTTCTAATTTACTTCCGGAATATAATGGACCTACCAATTTGAAGCAATGGGGGAATATCTACATATGAAAATAAGGGGGCATGTAAAGATCACCGTCCATGCCTTGCATCTCCACCGGTGACTGACTGTCTCCCCAGTGAGCTTCCCTAACTCCTGATGAAGCCTCTGGAAGACCCAGGCATTGGACTGAAGTCACAGGCTGAAATAGAGGATGGCACCGTCAGGGGCCTGCTGGATTTCAACAGTGGATGGAGACTTAGAGAAAGAGACTTTTCGTTCTAAATTTGAACATCTAAATCAGGTAGTAAGAATTAATGTGTTTGTCCAGTATACTGGATTAACTTATACAACAAAAGGATGGTTTAAAATCTTAATTGCCGTAGCCCTTTGTGTGAGTACTTTCTTTTTTTTCCACTTAGAAACATGGAAAAAAGGGAAATTGACCAATGAGCACATTCAGAAGAGCAGGATCAGGTTGGGAAGGAGTTGAGGACTGTAGTAATCCCAGGAATTGTGGAAGGCCTTGGGGAAGAGATGGCCACGGAGAGCCACGAGAACTAAGTTAACCCTTAGATAACAGTCACTGAGGAGAGGGAATATTTTTTTGTTTTGTATTGCAATGCAAGACCAGGCTGGAACCCCTGGATGTACTTGCTAAAAAGAAAATTTCAGCTCTTGGTTCAACATGAGGAAAACATTTCTAACACTGGCTGCCCTGGGAAGGTAATTAACCCTTCGCTATGGGTGTATCCCTTTTGAGATAAGAAGTAGAGATAGAAACACCTTATAAACAAAGGATTCTCTGTTGCTTACTAGGCTGTACCTGCCTTGTGAACTCAACATTATTATTACTTTTCACAATGACCAAAAAAAACAAAATTATAACTAAATCATTTTAGGACTTTTGGACCAAATTTTGAAAAAACCAGACTATTGAATTAATTATTTGCGGAACCTGGAACTCTGACTACAGAAGAGAAATATATTTTTATTCATGAACTCCAACTACCCAGGTATTAAGACAAATTTGACCTAGAAACAGAGGCAGCAAAGGGAGTGTTCTGTCCCTCATAGGAAGTCTGGGAGCTTATCGGTGCGATAGCTTTCCATCAACGATGGGAATCCAGTCTCCATCATTTTAGTCCTAATGTCTATGAAGAAACTCGGTTTATTAAAATGATGTGCTTCTTTTTCAACTCCAATCATCCACGTATTATTACTGAGGTTCTTGGAATCCTTAAATGTTAAGTAATATATTTTCTTTCACCTCAGTAGAATGCAATTTCTTAATATAATAATAATAATCTGAATAAAACATGACTAGCCTAGGTTTTGCAGCCCATAGCTCAATAATGATTTAATTTTCATTGTGTAGGACAGTATATTTCAGTAAGGACTTGGGTGTGTAAGAACGCCTTTTTGAAATGAAGGGTTGATATATATTTTAAGGAGTCAGTTTCATTAGAAAAGACAACTCAAAGAATTTTGTGTGAAGTGTGGGACCAAATACTCTCACTAGGCTAGATCTTTATTCTGAATTAAGTCCCCTTTAGGAGTGGATGTCAGGACTGGTTGTCTCCCTCCATTACTCATTCTTCTAACTGGTTCTAGCTCTGACCAAAAATAAGAAAACAAAACAAGCCCCCCATAAAGTCCTTTAGACTGTCAAGGGTTTGCCAGAAAATATAGGGGGACTGAAAAAAATAGCACTTGTCTGGAAATTTACTCATTCACCATTGCCCAGCTCTCCACCAGCACTTTGTCCATGCAAACGTGGTTCTGGATCTTCCTGGCTGGTGTTAGTTCCCCTTGCGCTTGAGTTCCACGCTTCTGTTGAAAGCCACCCTGGGATCAGGTCCTTTGCCGCAAGCAGGCTGCATTCTTGAGTTCGCCATCAAAGGAACCAGGGGCTCAGTCCCCGGGCAACCAAAGCAGCTTTTCTGCCAAGGGGGAAAATTATCTGGAGGAGAAAACAAATTCTTATTTGCCCTTAAAAATGGGTGGACTTATAGTTTTGCCAATGGGCAATGATATTATTCAGCTGAATAAATAGTAATTGAATAAGAATTCCCCTACCTTTTCCACTTCAACCATAGCATCCTTTTGTTTGATCACTTCTTCCTTCTAATTTCCCATTGTGTTTGTGACCGGTGAAATGTTTCTTCTAACAGAAAGTGTCTGGAGAGGTTACCTTTCAGTTTCAGAGGAGGCATGTTTTTTTTTAGAATTTTCTTTTGTGGAGAGCACTTGCGCCCCCACCCCCTTCTATAATTTAGTTGTCTAATGAGTGCGAAGGTGCAAGGAATTGATTTTCTTGTCAGTGCTTCTCCATGCAGGCAGCGCATTAGAATCACTGGAAAACTTTAAAAAATTCCAGAACCCAGCAGATAGGAGTAGGAGGGAGGGACTGGGTATTGGGGTTTTTACTGGTTGGTTTTTTAAGCCCCCCAAGATTCCAGTATGCAGACAGGACTGAGAACTGGTGTTCCGGATTCTTAGAGCAGTGGTATGCGTTTCCACTTTTCAGGTCATGAACATATTTAGCCAGCCTCCCTCAGAAGCTGCTATGCCTGAGGTGGAAAGCTGGTAATAAACTTGGGGTAGGAAGGGCTCAAGGGAAGAAAACCATGGAGACCAGTTAGCAGAGAACAGGAGCACTGAAGTGGGTGGCTGGTCCAGGTGTGTGGCCCTCCGAAGGTCCTATCAGCCCCATCTAGACAGCTCACTCTTAATAGCTCTCCTGGCCTGGCGGTGTCCAGATGATAAAACTTCCCAGAGGTTATCCTTGTCTCTCTAGAGAGAAGTTGTTACTAAGGCAGGTAGATTTAGGCACCCTTGTTAAACAGGTAATAGAGACTTAAGGGGACAGAATCCAGTTCCAGTGGAAGCTGAGAACCTCCCGCTAACAAAGAGACCAAGAGTGGTTCTCACGGATCCTCTTCCCCCAATGCCTGTGTGTGCACGTGTCTGGCCTCGCCCTAGTTTAAATTACTCACTTCTGTCTACACACAAGACCTTAGTCTTGGCCACACTGACCTTCCTTAGAAAGAAAAGGACATGATACCTTGCTTGAAATAATAGTATTAACAATGACCACTTCTCAAGTACAAGACAAGGCAGAACATTTTTGCAATTCCTAAGAAATAGTTCTGAACGTATTTAATTGTCCTACCTGAGATTTTTTAAGAGCGACCCTCTCGTTATGAGGCAACAGTTTTTGTGGAGACAAACTGGATGAAGGAGGGTAGATGATGAGCAACTCTCTCGAGACTTGAGATTTGAGTTACCAGTTTCTGGCTCTTGAGCCAGTCGCAAAGCAGGGCCTCTCTTTTATTCTTCTCAAGTCCCCATGACTTATCTCCCAGGCCCCGAATCTGTATGCAACCCCTGTATCAGCGGCCTGGGACAAGTACAGTTAGAGAGCCTTGAAGGTATGTGCAATGCAAGGGTACCTGGAGCGGAGATGAGCGCCGACCGTGCAGAAGCAGGCATACCTGCCTTAACTAGTTGCGGGACCTTCAAACAGCTACTAGTCTCTTGTCTGTAAAGCAGGGTTCATAACAGTATCTACCTAAAAGGATTTTTTTGGTAAGGGTTGAGACGACGTGTAGTTGATTCTTGACCAATGTGCAGGTCATCCCATGCATTGAAAGTTCGTGTATGACTTTTGACTCCCCCCAGACTTAACTGCTAGCAGCCTGCTGTTACCTACGGGCCTTACCAATAACAGACACAATTGCCTGACATGCATGTTGTGTGTTGTATGTATTATATGCTGTATTCTTACCAAAAACTAAACTAAAGAAAATAAAATGTAAGAAAATCATAAAGGACAGAAATAACATTTTAAGTATTTATTGAAAAAACCCCTGCACATAAGTGGACCTGCGCAGTTCAAATCTATGTTGTTCGAGGGTCGACTTTAGAAAGTACTTACCGCATATTCATAGAAACACAGGAAATACCCAATAAATATTAGTTACTATTATTATTATTATTATTAGTGATGGGTGGGTTCCTGCTGTGTACACCCAAAGTAAAGTTCAATGGATTAAAAGCAAAAGCCACTGGGTTGATTTCCTACCTGCTACCCAGGGCTGCCTCTCTCTCCTGTGGGAGTCTTACTGGTCGAGTGGGGTCTTTGGGTGAACTTCTCTCCTCCTCCCGCGCCTTGCGCTGTGTTCTACCTTAGCCACATGTCCTTTGAGTAGAATATTTATACACAAAGCGATTTAAAAAATGAGAATCTTCCATTTTAAATGGGTCAGCCGTTTGTTAGCACACAGTTTACTTTCAAATTATCATGTGGTGTGCCAAAGTGTCCAGCACAAAAGTACATTTTTGCCAAATGCCCCATGTTTGGAGGATTTAGAGAAATCTCCAACACTGATAATTAGCCCAAAGCGGGTCGGGGGAAGGAGCCATAGCACTGAGCCCACAGCCCTAATCCGCTCCATTGAACTGTTTCCAGATCATGTCCCACGAGCTCTTCACCAGATTTAGCCTCCGGCTCTTTGGAAGATGATAAAACGGTAGCCTGCCCTGGGTTGGAAGCGATTCCTTTTACTGTCCGTGATTAGAAGAACACTTGCACTCTCTCTGCTGGGAAGAGGTGGCATGTATCTGATGAGTCGCTGAACAAAACAGGAAGGACATGCTATTGAAAGGAAAACTTGACCACGTAGGGCTCTTAACTGTGACAACACCATTTTTGTGTAACCTCATCTTGTACAGCCTCATACTTCCAGAGTCACCAGACCTCCAAGATCCACAGAGTATTTTTAGAAACTTAGGTTCCTAGACATCAAAGAAGGTGCTGCGATGAAAAAAATAGTGCTAAAATATAATTCAGGAAGTGCCAGGCGGAGGCTGGTCCTAAGATCTTGGAAAGTGGAGCCTCGCTCGTGGAGAAACTGCCGAGTACACCTGCTAAGGAGTTGGGAAATGGGCTTGAAGAACTACAGTGCTCCAGGAAGGAAGTGCTTCCCACAAGATCCCACCCCAGAAAATGCAGAAGCAGCCAAGTGTCCTTGTAGTTTGACTATATTTATATGGGAGAGGTCGCCCTGCAGATGCCCTTGCTGAATGGAGATCAACAGCAGTAGTCAACTTAGCACTATTTCCGATTGTTTAAGAAAAGTTTGGTTGGCTTCTATCACCGCAAGCATTTTGCCTGAACAGATAGTTGAACTAACTTCACGAAAAGGAGAATTATATGTGATGAAGAGAGAATTATATTCGCTGAAATATGTTGACGTGAAACATGTATACTTCATGCTTGCCTTATTTTTCTGGAGGTCTTCTTGAGACAGCCACAGGGACTGGTATCTCATCAAAACTTAGGGTTGCTGAAGTCTAGCTAGTAGTAGCAGTAGCAGCAGGGACGGTAATAGTCATTGGGTGGTATTAGCCCACGTAGGCTAGTAGACTGGGCTAATGGAGTGAGTTCATTAAGGGGACAAGAATCAATTAGATGTTGGGTAATTCTCCACTCTCGCCACTTCTTCATGGCAAAATGCACAGGCAGAGGCTTTCTTGTCAATAGTTGCTTTGGTCTTTCATTGAGATGCTTCTGGTCAGCTTCAGTAAATAGGCAGAGAATAGAAGAGGAAGCAGATGAACGATTTTCCATATTGGTGATGAACTGTGAATGCAGTTAACCTGTGTTGGTATTGTGTTTAAGAGCAGGTCCCCAGATACTCTGCTGGGTATCAGACTCCGCCAGGGAGGTTTGAGTCAGGTTTGAGAGTCGCTAATCTAGATACCTCTGGTGTCGTGACATACACTGTCTACAGGGACGTGTATCTTCACGTCCCTCGTGTTTTCCTAAGTCTCTGGTGGAAAAGTTCCTGTGATTTGTTCTAGTGGAATAGATTTGTTACCCGGCTTCAAAAAAATGAAATCGTATGAAACGGAAACATAAAGACTTGTAGAGATAGTGGGCCACCCGTGTCAGACTCTCTCCCAGGACTGTGTGCTCTCCTCCTGCCCTTGAAGGTACATCCCTCTTTTGGGTAACAGGCAGTAAGTACCTGGAGGCCAGGTAGGCTTCGTTCCGTGGTGCAGAGAGTGGGAGAGCTGCCCAGGCTGTCTGCAGGCCCCTGAGAGGGCCTCCAAAGTTTTATACCCTTAGCACCTCAGGCACCTCCCCAAGAGCTGGCACTGGGTCCTAGGCTAGCTGGTGACCTCCTTGATTGGGGTCCCAGCCTGACAGGACCTCCCTCCATCTGCTGCTCCCTGCCTTTGCCCATGTGCCTCAGTCCACCATTTCCTGCCAGGATGGTGATACGGTGTGAACTTAGCAAATGATGTTGGTGCTGGGTCCATTGACTCCAAAACCAGCATTCGTTCTTCACTTTTTTTAAAAATTGACAACAGTTTTAAATACAGAAAATTACAGAGAATGATAAAAACAAAAACCCTGGCACTTTCCTGTAGAATTGACAAATGTTAACGTTTTGGCGTATTTCAGATCTTTTCTAAATAAAAGAAAACATTACAGACGAAGAGGAGGTTCTCTTTTTATTCCTCCCTAGTTTGGATATTTTTCTGTCTTCCCCTTGCCTTGCTCTTCAGAGGCGGTTTGGTCTCTATGCAGACCATGTGTTGATGCTTTTACTATCTGCATGTGTGTCTGTTACCAGTGTATAGCTTAGTTTATGTTTAAACATGTATGTAATTTTTTATTCTTAATGTATGAATAAGTAAAAATTTATATATATGGCAACTTCGTTTCCTAATTTTGTTTTTGCTGTTGTGACATACAGGTCTAAATTATCCATTTTAATGGCTGTCTGATAGTCCATTATATGAATATAGTGCGATGTATCCTATCGACAAGCATTTAGTTTTTTTCTAAATTTTTAGTCTTCTACAAACAATGCCAAACATGTGTCCGTGCTTCTCAAATCGGGGAATGTCCTTAGAGGAGGACTCGCCGGAGCCTGGGGGTGGGCACAGTCTCACCTTTGCTTGTGATTGCCCGGCTGCTCCCCGAAGTATCCACAGACCTCCACTCGCCGTGCACCGGAAGGCAGGCTCTCCACCTCCTCACCCCCTCTTGGCACGGTTAGGCTATAGTTTTTGCCCTTGTGAAATAGTATCTCTTCATTTCGATTTTAATTTGCATCCTGATTCCTGCTCATGAGACCGTCTTCCTAAACTTATGTCATGACTGTTCAGGCTTCCAGCCTTAGGAGTTGGCTGCTCATATCTTTGTTTATTTTTCCCTTTGGTTGTTTATCTTTCTTTTTTCCTGTTGATTTGTAGGAACTCTGTATACTATCAATATTCATCATTTATCAAAAACTATTTCAATGCTATTAACTCCTCCTAGTCAATGTTTTTTGTTTATTTATGCTATCATATATTGTACAAGTTTTTAATTTTGGCATAAAGTTATTAATATTTTTATGTTGTGTGGTGTGTCTTGTTTATTTGTCATATGGGTATTTCTTTTTTATTTTGGTAATAATTTTAGAGCTTTGCTTTTATCTTTAGGTCTTTAATTCCAACCCACCCCCTCTCCGTCCCAGTTCATACCTCTGTCTTCTTTCATACTCTTTCTTCATAGCTCTCTATCCTATTATCTTGTCCTATCTCCTACACTTACCTGGTTTGTTTATTTATTAGTTGCCTGTTACCCTCCACTAGAATGTGAGCTCCCTGCGGGCAGTGACTTTTGTCTGTTGTGGCCCCTGCTGTATCTCCAACACCTGGCGTAGTCACTGGCATATAGGAGGTGCTCAATAAATGTTTGTCGAACAAAGAAATAATAATCCACGTGGAACTTATTTTTCATATATGTGATATGAATAGGGCTCTACTTTTGGGGGCAGTGTGGAAGCTTATTTTCCTAACAACATTAATCGAATCGTCTTTCCTCGCCCTGCTGATTCTTTTTTTCATGCCACCTTTATCAAGCTGGAGCTGTTTCCCTTGTGCCACAGTCTTTAAATATTTCTGTTCTCTTGCCCCCATGCCGAAGTCCGCAGGAAACCCAGTCCTCGGCTTTAGGAGTGGGAATAGGGGTGAGGAGCCGGGCCCAGCTTCGGGGGAGCTCTGCTCTGATGGGTCAGTCAATGAACATTGAAGAAGCACCTTTTATAAACCAAACGCCAAAATGGACATGAGTTTCTGCCCTCAAAAGACTTTCCGATTGACATGAAAACCTGTTTGGGCCCAAGGTGGAATATAACAAGCCTTACACAGGGCTACGGGCAATGTGCCCGGGCACAGAAACTGGAGACAGTAGTAAAGCTCCCAGACTTTGAGTAATAAATGAAATCGGAGTTTGTATCCTACCTCTGTTCCTGGCTGGGCTTTATGTCTTTAGTGAGTTTCTTATTCTTCCCGACAGTCAGTTTCCTTATCAACGAAATGGAAATAATGATAATAGCTCCTGTGTCAGAGGTGTTGTGAGGAGTGACTGACAAAATGCTTGTTCACTAATTCTGTGTGGGTGGGTGTCTTTAGGGAGGCGGTGATACTTGACTGAGTCTTGCAAGATGGATTGGATTTTTCTAGGCAGGGATTGAATGGGTGGAAAAGAACATGCCAGACAAGATACAGAATAAGCATAAAACAAAAACATGGAGACCAGTAAGTGCCGGGTGAGTTAAAGGAGTGCTAATCTAGTTTGACTGGACTGTGGGAGGGAATTGTACTGAAGAGGCTGGAAATGTAGGTTGAGACCAATTGTGGTGGGTTATTGGCACTAAGCTGAGAAAATGCCCTTTACTACTTTGCTCTCCATTCCTTAGTGGCGCTTCAGGGGGTGCTGAGCAATTAGGAGGGAAAGGGGCAGGAGGGGCAGCCAGGAAGCTCCCAGGAGGGTCCTGGCCAGCGCTGGTGGGGCTCCATATTCAGGGCACTTGACCTTTAGGGACTTTTTTTTGTTTGTTTTTTAAAGCACCAGCTTTGTGGAGCTGGGTACTTCACATCTCATCACATCAATCTGAAATCATCCTTGCTCTGGGTATTCCTGTGCAGTGTGTGGTCTTTTGTCCTTGACCCTGCATCTGTCGAGGGAAGCACAGGGACGGAGAAGCTTAGAGCACCCTCTTCTCCATTCCACCTTCCTCCTCTAAAGTCACAGAAGGACAAAGAACAGCTTTAAGGATTTAGGGCCCCAGAAAATCCTTTGTCAAAGAAACTATCACCTGCCAACATTCTTCCCAGCCCGGCCTAATTTCTGGACAGTGATAGGTTGTCGCCCAGGGGGGATGGGGGCAGACCTCTGATCGGTGTGGTGTGAATGACGGAGAGGCTCAGGTTTAAATCTCAGCCCTGCCAGCATCAAGCTCTAGGGTGACAACTGTCCTGGTTTGCCTGTGAATGAGAAGTTCCTGGCACATGAGACTACCGGTGCTAAAATCTGGGAAGTCCCAGGCGAGCTGGGACGAGCCGGCCATTAGCCTTCTGGCCTGAACCTTTCCCTCACTCCATCAGCATGCGGCAGGTGCCTCCCATGCTGGGGGGCACCAGACATCACTCTGCCTGTTCCCTAGAGTACACTTACTTGTGCATTTTCTCCCCATTGACTGCCTGCTGGCCTCTCTGGGATTGTTTTTTTGTTTTTTTGTTTTTTCTGCTGAAGGTGGAGACCAAGTCTCCTTAGCTCACTGCTGTGCTCCCAGTACCTAACACTGAGACCAGTGCGGAGGTGATCACAGGTGATTGTTGAGGGACGAACAGATGCTGAAACTCTAGGAACCTCAGTTTTCCTCCTCCATGGGGATGACCGCTCTTAGGGATGTTTCTGAGTATAATGAGCTAACCCAGAAAAACCCTGGGACCCAGTGCACCCCTTTCTGTCTTCCCCTTCCAATGCACACAGGTTGCAAAGCCGGTTAGTCACCCTCCCCTCAGGCCGTGTAGCCCAGCCGTGTTTAGGCGCCCGGAAGACTCAGACTGCCCTTCCTCTCCTTCCAGAGAAGTTGGGTTATCTTATTTATAAGATAGAAGTCAAACCAAATTGGATTATTTTACCTCAGAAGCCAGTTTCAACGGATCCTTTTGAATGGTATAGTTCTATTATTATATATTACTTCAAACTTAATAGAAAAAATTGATTAAAATATGTGCCCTGTTATATCTAGCCTGGCTGAATGCCACAAGACACATTAATTGAAAATGAATTTCTACAAACCCAATCAAGCTCATGAAGATGAAAAATGTACCTTTTTCCCCTCCGTTCCTTCATTGATTTTTCATTTTCCCCACTCACAGCTTCATTTAGCAATTTTTCAGTTTCGTTTTGTTGTGGCCTTAATTCATTTCCTTCACTCCCCCGCAAAATGAGATAATGCACCCTTTTCCTTGTCCTTTTAAACTGCCCTTTCACGCTGCATGAGTGCAGGCCAGGTTCGGATCTTGCCGTATTTCTCTGTGCTTTATTATTTCTTAGGAAAGGAGGGTAACGTTATTTTTAAAATTCCTACTGTGGTGGTTTTTATCACAGAGCATACACTTGAAAATACATAACTGTGAAGTTACAGTGTTGTAAGACTTCTAAAATAGAATCAAGAGAAAAACAAAAAGAACCCTTTTCAGAGGAAGAGTATAAAAATATGGGTTATTGTCATTTTTCATGATGGGGCACATGAAAATCTAACATGCTTCCTATTTTGTTGAGGGAAATGGAGATGACTGTTTGCCAGATCACAGGGGGTTTGGTTTGAAAACAGGGCCCTGTCAGGACAAGAGGGAAGCAAAGGGAGATGGTGGCTAAAGCCCTGAGCGAGCTCTAGAAGGTTCTTGCCTGCCCTGTTCCATCCCTGCCCTGGTCAGTTCACTGGTTCACCGGATCGCTTGGTGTTTTGAAAATAATAATGGGGTTCATCAAGCTATTTTCTTGTGAAATTTTCAAGTAACCTCACAGTGTAACTTTCCCGTGAAGTCTGCAGGAACTCACAATGAAGTGTCATATTGCTTTAATTTGACCTGGAATTCAGAACCCTGATTATCTCATTTCGATGTGAACCTTTGGTTGCCAGCTATTCATCTTTAATATGTTTTTCAGTGATAAGTGATTTATTTCTTTATCACTGCAGTTTTAAGCAGGAAGTCTTTTTAAGTGAGGGCCCCTGAGAAGGCGTAGAAGAGTGTTGGAGACAGAGGCTGGGAAACTTTATTAATGTGTCAAGAGTCACGGCAGGCGTGAGCACACACGCACAGCCCCCACACCCTGATTTTGAGTAAAAGTGCTTGTGGGCTTTAATTGACTATTCTTAAAATTATAATGAAAAGCAAAGTAAAACAGTTTCCAAGAATAATGTCGTAACCTTCGTTTGAAGTTTAAAAATCTGATTTCAAACAATTTGATTCAATGTGGACATCACTTTTAGCATACCTACTAGTATCATGCTCTGTTTCAATGTATTTCCTGTTTTATACGTCATGTTCCAGATAACATGCATGTATTGTCATCAACTAGCTGGTAAAAGAAAATACCCCAAGCACAATTTCTTTAAAAATCCTATCAAGTGTTGTCTAGCATTTAATACTTATTTGCTGATGCCATTTCTTATATTCCTTAATTTTTGTCCACAACCCCCCTATTGAGTCATGTTTCATGGGCCTTGCACAATTGGGTACTATTCACATAGTTCCAATGACGGGGCCGTATCGTAGCCTGCCATCTAACACAGAGTGACCCCTATCCTCTGCATCTGTCACTAATGGTAAAAACCTTCAGGAAGCTGAGAAGCCTTGCAGCCTCCAGGGTTGCTCTGAGTCCGTAGGTAACAGGACCTGACTCGATTTTAGTGCAGTTTCATCTTGGTCTGGTTGACATGCAAGCTCTTTTCGAAACAAATTGGGAGGAATCCTTTCACTGTAGCAATTAGCAATCTGTTGCCAAAGCAGTTTATAAAAATGTGTGGATTGATAAGGGCGAATTCACCCCCTCAGAGAACTGCTCTTTTCTGCAAGTGTAATTGATACACTAAACACATGTTCCAGGTGGGTTTGCTGTATAGTGCAAGGGCAAGATGAAAATAAAGGACGGTTATGGCAGTGACGTGTCCCGGCCTGAGGGACTTGGGAAGACAGGTGGGAGGCTTCCTGGAGGGGAAGGGGTGGGAAGGCATGTCCAGTGAAGGCACCGGCCTGTGCAAGACCAATGGGGACAGGACCGTTGTATATCCACAGAGTGCTGAGAGGACAGAGTGGCTTTTCTGTAGGGTTCATTGTGAGACAGGGCAGGCAAGAAAAGAATCTGGGGAGATAAAGTGGGACCACAGCAGAAGGACCTTTTGTCCATGCCAGGGAGTTTGAATATTTAGAAGCTTGTGTGGGTTTTTAAGTAGGGGAGTGATATATTCAGTATCCCTTGGGGCAGAGCCCAGAAGTTGGTATTTTTTAAGCACTCCCCCCAGGTGACTCCAGAGCGTGGCTGGGACAAGAGGGATTGCTTAGCTCAGACCAACTATGCGGGTCTCTCAATTGTGGTTAATGTGAAGAAAAGAATTACTCAGTTTTAAAAAATTTGGAAGCCTCCCCTCCCTCCTTAAATATCAAACTGGCCTATAGACTTAGAGACCCAATATCCTGCATGAGCAATTAGGCTGCAAAACACATATTCAGCTTGAGTTACCAAAAAACATGTCGATGCAGATGAAAATTAGAAAAATTCTATTAACATCAGTCAAAAGCTTTTAGATTTTACCAAGATGGGTTTCTGCCCTCTGTTCTATAAGGGGATCTACAATTTGATATTTCAATTTAACTCCTGCAAAAAGATTGTGTTCTTGTATAGATAAAATAGGTTAGGCTTCTAATTTCTCTTTCCTCATACCCTGACTTAAGCCTGCTAACTTGGGTCATTTACCACCACCTGGTGACAGGTAGACCTAAATGCAGCTTCATTAAGGGCACATAAACCTCTTGAAGGTCAAATTTACCAACTTAAACACATCAAAAAATGACAGCAAAGGTACCCAATGGGTTTTGCTTAGAAGCTGCATGGAATCCTGGATTTGGGGTGGCTCCTGATTTTGGGGGTACCTGTGGGGACATGTCCACCTTGGTTTGCAAGGTCTGCAAGAGTCTGTTCCAGACAGTTTTGCAGCTGAAGCCTAAGGGGTAAATTGTTCAGCGATAGATGGATGGATTTGTTGATTCATTCATTCATTGCCTGAGAATATATATATATGACCAAGATCTTTACTCTGAGAAGCTCACAGGGAGGGAGAAATTCCAATAATACCATAGTAGTAGCTTTTTTTTTTTTTTGAGTGTTTATCATATGCTAGGTGCTATAGGAGACAATATTTCAAGACTCTTTGAAGTAGAGAGTCAGGAATAACACCATTTCCCCCCCAAATGTGTGATTTAGCCATTGTGGGTAAAGAACCAGACTTGGAATTAGATGTTATCTAGGACATTATCAAATGCAGAAGCATGCAAGTCAGCTTATTTTAGAAACTTATTTTCTCACTTGGGAAAAGGCATGGAATGGGCCCCAGGGGCCGACTCCAGGGGAGACTGAGCCGGGGTTCAATATTGGCACCCCTGGCAGGGTGTGAGGGGCCAGCCACCAGTATTACTGTCCTTTTTTCTCTAATCTGAACAAGCCAACCCTGGTCACAGAATATACTGTACAAGATGCTTCTGTAAGAAATACTCAAGGCTAAATGGAAATTTGCACACACAGCATTCATGTAGCACAATAGCACAACCACTCCTTGAAGCATCAGTGGCTGAAACATGTGAGCCTTGTTGTCAAAAACTTCAGCATCCCCAAATCCTTCCCTCAGCCTGTTCTCTCTCCCGAGAATGAGGTGCTTCTTCACTCTGGAACCAACCCTCTCTCCTCTTAGAATTCCCAGAATTCTCCCCTCCGATCTCTGCAGATGATATCTCTGCCTTGTATTTCTTTCTTTCTTTTTTTTTTTAAATAAAAAGCTCCCTGAGCTGTTCATGAGGGTGCCCTTCCCACATCTCTTCCTCCTGTTGACTCACAAACCACTCTGATTACTTCTGAGACGGTGAAACGTGTGTGTGAAGTTACTTTTTGTGTTATTTGATGAAATATTACCTCAGACCTTCTAGAAACATTTTAGTTAATTTCGGTACCCATTTTGCCTATCATTTAAAGATGTTAAAAGTTAACCTTTAAAAATCTTAACATTATAAGAAGGAATGAAAAAGGAACAACACTCTTATAAGGATGGTGTTCAAATTTTTTCCTACAAAGGTTGAAAGAAATTTAAATTAAATAACTTTTTATTTTTGCCCATAATCCTACCCCAGTCTCAGACTGATTTAGTCTATCTAACTTCTCTTCCAGCTTTTACCTTCATCATTGTCAACCTTTGTTTTTTTAATCCCTCAAGGATTTTTGTAAATACTTTTCCATTTCGCAATATATTTGTTTTTAGTGTTTGTGTAATATATTCCATCAAATTGATATTCCGTAATTTATTACCCATTCCTTTAGTGCTAGACATTAAGGTTATTTCCATTTTCTCTATTATAAATAATAGGAGCAAGAACATCTTTGTATATATAGCTTTTTCTTACATCTGAGTTATATCCTTAGGAGAAATTCCCAGGAGTGGGATTAGTGGGTCAAAGGGTACAAACAGCTTTATGGCTCTTACTATTTATTGCCAAATTGCCCAAAGGGTCATTCTAATTTACAGTGCCACCTGCAACACATGAGAGTAGCTGTCCCTCCCAGCTCTTCCAACACTGATTTCTATAGTCAATAATTTTGGGCAAATTTAATAGGTATGAAAGGATACCTCATTACTGCTTTTAATTGTTAAGTTCTTCAATTATTATGAACACTGGACATTTTTTATTGTTTATCTCTTATATTCTATTTTGCATGATTTGCTTTCATGTTGGAGGATTAAATTTTTTGACACTAGGTGGAATTGAAAATATTTTGTAATGAAAATGTCAAATGCACTTAGGACAGAGGGAATAATGGAAGTTCTCTAGACTCATTACCCGGCTTCAACAAATAGCAAAATCTGGCTGTATTTGCTTTATTTACCTCTTCTTTTTCTCTCCCCCACCCCCCTTCATGTAATTATTTTCAAGCAAATCCCAGACATTCTGCATATGTTTCCTATATACTTCACTATGCTTCTCTAAAACATGTGGACTTTTTCTCGTATAATTACAATGCCATTGTCACACTTAACAAAATTAATGATAATTCCTGGGTATCACTTAATCACCAGTCTGTAATAAAATTTTTTGAAATGTCTTTAAAATGTCTTTTACTGATGATTTGTTCCAATCAGCATACAGAGAAGGCCCATTACATTTGGTTGTTTTATTTCTGAAGTGTACAGCATGCTGCCCTCTGTTTACCACCCCTTTCCAAACCAACTTTATCCCCACACCCCCCGCCCAGTGTGACATTGCAGGAACTGAGTCAGTTGTCCTACAAAAGTTCCCACATTCTGGATTTGACTTTTCCTTTCCTTATTAGCTCTAGAAGCTTTACTAGAATCTGTCTCAACTTGTGTGTGTGTGTGTGTGTGAGGGGAGACAAGAGTACTTCATGGTGGTGACGTGCGATTCTTTTTGTATCATTTCGGGGGGCACAGCATGAGATCGTCCCACTCTGAGGGTGCTGAGGCTGACCGTGCATTCAGATGGTGGGAGCCCAAAGTGTTGTGCAGTTTCTCATCACCTTTGCCCCTCACTGTTCGTCTGCCCATGGTGGTGCCTGAGCGATTTCACGGGGATTGAACACTTTATCGTTATTCTCCCATTTATTAACTGGAATTCTTCTGAAAAGTAAAACTTTTTCCCTTATAAACTAGGACTTTTTTTTTAGTAATTTCAAGATCCAGTAGGTATAAGAAAGGCAGGATATATGCTTTATTCTTCCCTCTAAATTGCCAAGTTTGTAAATACGCGGTTTGTGCCTTTCACTTCCAGCAGTGTCCAACAAGTTGTTGCTGTTTTTGTTTCTGTTTTTGAAGAATCATAAAATACTGAAAAGTTTTAAATATATGTATATATTCCATTCAATTTCATTCATTCTTCTTTTTTGATGCTCAAATTGTCCCATCCTTGGCCCAAGGAAAATTATTTATGTCCTGTTTTCAGGCATAACAAAGTATCTCGGTTCATTTAGTATATTTTTTGCCTCTTGAAATGGGCCATTCCTTCAAGATGTCCTGTGTTTGTTTGGTCAGGAATGGTATGTAGAGGCCACAGTTTGGATATATTATGTGCTTATTGTTATTGTTTCTAAGTTTTCTCAGTGGATAGAGTTAGGAAATGCATATTTAACAAAAGAAAATAAAAAATTATGAGTTCATACTGATATTTTTCCTTCGAATTTAATAACACTTTTTATTTCTTTGATTTCATGCTTGTATTTCTTTCTCTTAAACTAAAAATCTTGGTTCCAAACGCAATACTACAATATATCAATTAGTTTCAAAATAACAATACTAATTTTATTACTAACAATATTCCTTGTGAAGGAGACATTTCTTTTTTTTGCAGTTCTGTTTATCTTATGAATACATTCCACTAAAAAGTATAGTCAAATAACCTTGTTCAAATGACAGTTGAGTGAATTCTTTTCACCAGTTTGATATACAGTTAAATTCCTTTATTTCAGTTTGTTTTCAAGTTTTAATATTCACTTATTTTTTCCATTTTGGTTTAGTTTCATTTTTTGAACCTGTAAAATGTGCTTTCAAAATTAAACCTATGTAATACAGTCTTATCAGAAAAGTTTTTCTCCTGTCCTGTTTCCTCCATCCAGTTTTCTCCCCCTCCCGATTGGTAACTATTTCTTAAACATTAAGATTTGTTTTTATCTTTGCAGTGTTTCCTTTTGCAAACATGTATGCGTTTATCTGTCCTCACCTGTTTTATACCAAAGCTAGCGTTCCCTATGTTCCTGACAATACACCATATCAGTGGTTTAGAGATCTTTATTTTTTCTTGAAGGTTAGATAGATATTCATTGTTAAGATATACCATGGTTATTTAACCAGCCACTTTTTGATAGAGTTTTGTTTTCTAAAAAAAAACCAAAATCCCGTGTTCACGTTCAAGTCATTTCATATTTTGGCCACTGTGTCTTTAGGGTCTATTCTTAGACATGGAATTGCTGGATCAAAGGGTAAACGCAATTGTAATTTCTTTCTTTCTTTTTTTTAGCTAATGCTAGATTCCCTTCTATAGGAATTGTATCATTTTGCATTGAGAGACATTTTAAAAAAGATTTTACAAATGCTCAAATTTAGTATATGAGATTGTTGGAAAATTAGTGCATCCTTCAAAGTTGTAAGTTATTTAATGAGCCCACACACTACTTCCGCTAGGATCGGTGACATGGCCTGGCATGGAGCACCGTGGGTCCTGCTTTTAGGGCATCTACGGTTTGTCTGGGGAAGACATGATATATACCTGGAAAACAAAGAGTAGTCCAAGATACAATTTATGTATTAAAAAAACAAAGGTGAAAGTCCAGCTCAAGCTAGCCTCTGTAGGGAGCCTTCCCTGTTTACCGTAGACCACCTGGGTCCCCAGTCCTCTGAA
Source organism: Mormoops blainvillei (assembly GCA_004026545.1). NCBI lineage: Eukaryota > Metazoa > Chordata > Mammalia > Chiroptera > Mormoopidae > Mormoops > Mormoops blainvillei. Next base: position 11,582 of record PVJD01006442.1, on the reverse strand, counting down.
TTTCATTAGCACTTTTAGTGACAGTTACCCTTTCCCCAGACCCAAATTTTTACCACCCAGCTGAACAGATATGAATGTTCTAACAGGAATAACAGAGCCGAATGTTTGCTATGCAGGGTACCTCATAAATGTAGACTGAATATTTTCTGTGGCGCTGTACCTGCATTTCCCGAAGCATGTTCTCTGGGACACCTGTGGGGTGGTAATAAGGGTCACACAGCAAAATCAGTGCAAACAGGTTAGGTCGAATGAACCTTATGACACGTGGCTCCCAATTCATGTCCAATGTCCCAGGCTTACCTGGGCACAGGATCCTTTTCCCATGAAGCATCTCACATTATCACTGTTCTAGGAAACACAAAGAACCAAGTGGAGGTTTTGTTTTGATGAAAATCAGAGGCATCTCTTCTAGCTGATTAACTTGTACAGTTCTGTATTTTTGACTAACAATTTCAATTTGTTTCTTTCTAGATTGAATCGTTAAAGAAAAAGGTGCAACAGAAACAGCTCCTAATATTGCAACTTTTAGAAAAGATATCTTTCTTAGAAGGAGAGGTAAGAAGCTCTGTTTCTTTAAGTTGGTGTCTTCCCCACCATTAAATTTTATGTCGCTGAGCCCGCCATTGACACTTACTTAAAAATATGGCGATTTCCTGGCCTTGTAAAATTGATTGAAGGTTAACTGCCAACACTGAAAATGAGGTTCTGACAGCTAGTTTTTCTTTTCCACCTGGCTCTTCTCATTCCAGCCTGCTGCTCACCTCTAACTTTGGCTCTTGTTTTTCTTGTTCAAGAATTTTCTCAGCAAGTCTGATAAGCTTTTGATTAATACTGATAATTGCCCACATTTGTGTAAGTGCTTTATAACTTGGGAAGTATTTTCACATACATTCCTCACATGATTCTCTCAGCAGCTTTAAGAAAAGGCAAGACAGGGATTATTATCTTTGTATTAACCAGTTTTTAAAACGGAGGCTCAGAGAAGGCAGGTGTCTTTGCTCACGATCACCCAGCTTGGTGAACGCCAGAGCTGGGCTGGGAGACGGACTCCTAATCTATGCTCGTCTATGAAACTGAGTCGCCGTGTTTTAGCGTTGACTTCATTTCACCTGAAACTTTAAAGCTATTTAGTATTCTCGACTTTCTGGCTTTTTGAAAGTCATTTTGGAGATTTTGTGTAGGTTCCAGAGGAGGAAATTATGGAGCCGGAAGCACCTTAAGGGCTTAGATATTAACAGAAGGAGAAGCCAGAATCTCTTTGCTCTAAAGGGTGTTTATTAAGAGCTTGGCATTGAGCCTCTTCCTTCTGAGCCTCCATGAATCTCTCCTTGTCTGTCTCTTCACTGTAGTCCTTCCCCAGGGACAGCCCAGGAGAGAAGGATGAAGTAAGGGGCCAGGAAAGAAGTGACATTTATTAAGCACCTAGTATTCATTAGGCACTGTTAATTACTTTCTATATCCTTTGTTTAACATTGAAGTTAAGAGTGGAATCAGATTTCTGCTTCTTATTAACTGGGTGGCACTGGGGAAATTTCTCACAAAGTGAGGATTTTAACCGCACCTACACGTGTGTGACCACGCAGTGAGAAGGCACAGAAAGTACCTGGCAGGTACTGAGCATTCGATAACGCTGAGCTTGTTAGCGTTGTTCTCTCTGCATTAGGAGGGATGCCCAATGAGTCCGATTGTGTTTCCCCCGTTTCATAGGTGGGAAATTGAGATTCAGGCACGTTATGGAACCTGCCCAATGTGGCAGAAGTGATGGGTAAGCCTGTTCAAGGCCTGAGCTCTTAACCACCATGTTTGTCGGGGTGGTGAGCTGGGTCTTCATTTACGCCGTTTTTGAGGGACTGCCTGCAAAAGCCATATCCAGGAGTCCCTTGCGGCCCATGGGGCCCTGGCAGCGGATTCAAGGTCCAAGAATCTCAGTGTCCTGACAGCTGAGTAAATAGATACTCGTCCCCTGCCATTCCTATCCTCTCCTCCGCAGTCACAGGCCCAGCTCCCACATTATGAATGAACATTTCTATTTTGAGGATTGCCCTCTGAAATTATATCTCCCCGTGAGGGGAATCACCCCTTGCCCAATGAGAGCCAGAGAGTGAGTGTCCCAGCGGAAGCTCATGGGTCTACAGAGAGAGTGGTTACAGCACAAAGGTGGGAGATGCTGACAGGAGAGACAGAAGGTCACCCAAGATAGTACCCTCCTCCCCTTGCCCTCCCCCTGGCTGGGCTACTCCAGCCAGCTCTTCTATGGGTAGGTTTGGAATTGTCCTAGGGGATATCGTGAATGGAGAAAGGCCATATGCATGTTTGTGCTTTGTTTAATGCTTGCATTCTTAAACTCATCTCCTCTTCTAGTTTGGGTTGCCCAGACCCTGAGATGTGGATATGAGTTCATACCGTTGATTTGGGAGGCGATCCCAGGAAGCGCCGGCAGGGGAGTGGGGCAGTGAGACAGGGAAGGCAAAGAGCCAGTCCTGGGCGCCTTGCTGGGGAGGTTACCGCTGTGCTGTCTCTAGGAGACCTGGGCAAACAGCTCTGAGTTATCCTTAGCACAAGTTCAGAAAGCTAGGGCGTTCCTCCACCAGCTCCTGTCAGTCATCGGTTGAGGCCAGCACCTGGGGGCCGTGGCCACCCTGCCCTGCGCAGAGCCGGCTGGCCTCTGGCGGTCAGAGGAAGCCTCAGGTACAGAGTCTCAGGTGGTGTGTCAGCAAGTGGTGAGTGTCCAGAGGATATGGGTAGGGCCAGCAGGGTCTACTCAGTATATCTCGTAAGCAAGACTTTGACAACTAGTTTTTCTTGAGCATTTAAAGATTGGTTATACATTTGATAGATGAAATCCCCTTAACCTATTTAAATTCCACGACAAAGTTAGTATAGCTCTTTCCTTGTGACTACTTCAAACATCCACCTTAACCAACAGACAAAACGTACAAAATAAGTCACATAATGACAAAATTTAACTTACACTTTAACCTATCCCAAGTGTAAGCATCATGGTTCTAATTTATTTCTTCATTGCTTCTGTTCTTGTTTTTTGTATCTTCCAAAGGCTGTTGTTTTACTTATTTCGGTGTCTCCTTAGACTTAACATCATTTCGGTACTTTCCAGGTAGAAGCAGCGATCTTTCCGATCTAAAGGAGATAGAATTCTTTTTCTGGATAGCTAACATGAGAGGGTGTGGGTAGGTGCCCTGCCGATTCTTGGGTCACAGGACGAGGTGACTTCAAGGGGATTCACGCTCAGGACCCCTTGTCACTGTGATGCATTGACCTGGTTGTTGGCGTTATTCGAAATGTATATGTTCCTTATCGATACGAGTATTTCACCATACTTAGTTGGACCATATAGAGACTTTGTCTCCTAGGACAGGGATTTTCAAACTTTTTCAACTCACAGCACACATAAACTAATTTCTGAAATCCGGCAGCACACCAAAAAATATATAGTTTTTGCTGATCTGACCAAAAAATAGGTATAATTTTGATTCATTCACACTGGATCGCTGTTGTTGTATGGGCTATTGTCATTTTTTAAAACTGACAATCTAAGGGAAAAGAGGTCCGTGCCGCTGGCTGAAGAGTCAGGTGTTCCATGTTTTAAAAATTCTTGAAGCACACTCGTGGAAAATCACTGTGCTAGGACATGAGAGATTGAGTTCGAGTACTTGGTTTTCCTCCTTAGGCCATGTGACTAGCATATCATGTTACAGACAACCTGCCAACTGTTGGTTCCTTGCTCACGTGCGTGACCACTAATGCGAGTGAATTGCCACCCCTCTTTCCACCTGGTTGTACGGCTACCAAGACCAACCAGTCTCTCCGTGGGCCCCGAAGTCCTGGGATGATCTGACTTACAATGAATACCTTTCTTTATTCTTTTCTACTTAACACTTCTGAAATTTTATAAACACACATACAATGGATACTCTGTAAAAGAAACTACATTGCCCTATATATTAGTGCTTCCTAGTTGTAAAAATCAATGCAAAGTATAACATCTTACAGTCACCCTTTTCTATTAAAATGATATTTTTGTGTAGTTTATATGAACTTTCCGTTTGAGCGACAGGAACACAAGGCAATTCTCAGACTCTCCTTGTTTCTGTAATAATTATTTTCTTCTTCTTTTTTTGATGCTCAAACGGTCGCATCTCAGCTGGGGAGAGTTCTCCTACCTTCACTGCTTTGCCCAGGTGGCAGGGTTCCTGATGACCTTGGAGTCATTCTTGATGCATGACAACCACAAAGTGTTTCAGACCTGTCCTCATTCCTATCCTGTCCCAAGACAGGGTGTTGACTTTTCTCCGAGGAGCTCTGGCTCATTTCAGTGGAGAACCGCACTGAAGGCTATTTGAGCATAAGACTTGGTAGGGGGCTGACGTGCTGTGCCAACTTTAATAGTGACAGAATTGGGGAAAATATCTGTCTTTTTAAGATCACAAAGTCACCCCAGTGTTCTCCAAATTTATCTAATTTTATTTGCTTTACAAGACAGGGTTCTGTGGGCCACTAGGAATTTCTATTATGTTGACCTATTCGAATATCAGTAATTTTAATCCCATGACTTTCCATCCTCTGCCTTAAACCATAATGATACCAATGGTGGGCTTTCAGATCTCTTTGAAAAGTCTGGTGGACAAATCTGGTAAGCTGCTGTGTTCCATCTTACTAATAAAGTAGCTACATTCTTTTAAGGGTCTAACTGCAGACTGGAGCCAGACTGCCTGAGTCCCAACCTCAGCTCTGCCACTCACTAGTTATGTCATCCTGAGCAAATTACTTACCTGCTCTGTGCCCCTCAGTTTGCTCACCCAGACATGGAAGTCCTCTCTTATAAATAGTGTCCTCTCCATAGAGTCGTTACAGAGATGAATTTAGTTAATACGAAGTGATCAGAAAAGTACGTGTTTACTATGTCTTCGGTTGTCTAGGTACCTGGACTCCTTTCATTGATATTGATGTACATTTAATCCTTTTCCTCCTCCTGTCTCCTTCCCCCTTCTTCTTCTTTTAAATAGAGAAATATAGATAATTTTGGTCCCTGAATTCATCATCTGTACTCACTGCTGCTTAAACTCATTAGACTTTGCAATTCCCACCCCCGCCAGGTCCCCAGATGTTTGTCTAGCCTAGCCCCATCAGACTGGGTTTTCATCACCTGATTCAGAATCTTCCCGATTCAAAAATATGCTCATTCTGTTTACTTTTTTCCAGATTTTTATTTGCTCAACTCTTAAAATAAAATTACAAGCATATATCTTCATAAGGTTGATAAGCTTCTTGAAATTCCGAATAAATCCCATTTTATTTTTTTCTGCTGAAAATTCTACACATACAGCTAAATTTAAAAGTCACAGGGAAGGATTCAAACGTCTTGGCTTGGTCCATCCTGCATTTAATGTGTGTTGTGTGGTCCATAAACCTCTCCATGTGTCTGTTGTGCATTCCTGAGACTCTTATTAATTTTCCCGTGTGACGCTGGAGCAGCAGCCCCAGGCTCCAGGGCTCCACGTATACACTTTATTGGACACACATTCTTGTTTCGTGCATGTGCTACAGCTCCGCCGCTCGTTCCTGGGGCCTGAGGGAGTGGGGGGATGTGGTGACTGCCATACATGTGTGACATAATTTCCCCAAAACTGCCAAAAGCTGCCATGCCAGGCCTGTCCTTCCTGGAAGGCACATAGCCTCCCAAGCCACAGCTAGTGTGCATTTCACACGTAAACACAAGGTGGTGGTATTTGAAAGCAGGAAACCCCTGGAACTTGATTCTCAATCCTAGAAGCAACGTTTTACACAGCACAGGCCAGGCGGCAGCCTGGGCTGCTCTGTCGGTCTGTTTTAGTCATATTCTGCAAGACCGAGAGCAGATAGCCTGTTTTCCTGTCCCGAGTCCTGTTTCATTTTTTCAGTATTTCTTAAATCTTTCCCTTTCTAACTTTCCTTGTACTATTCATGTTCAGGCTCTCACCATCTTTTCTTTCTTTCTCATCGACCTTATAATATATTAGTTTATGTGAATAAATTGCATCTACTTAAAGTGCGTAGTGATGGATGTTAACTAGACTTACTGTGGTGACCATTTAGCAATATATACAAATATCAGATCATTATGGTGTATATCTGAAACTAATCTGTTATATGTCAATTTGCTGTAATGAAAAAATAAAGCGTATAACTTGATGAGTTTCAACAGTCACATCTACGTTTAAAACCACTACCACAGTCAAGATACAGAACATTTCCACCACTCCCCATTGCTCCCTGTTTCCCTTGTCAATCCTTCTTTCCAAGCAACCGCATTTCTTTTTTTCCAGGGAGGGGTCACTTTTATCACTTTTGTCACTATGACCTGTTTGCATTTTATGTGAATGGAATCATATAGTATGTACTCTTTTGTGTCTAGCTTTTTCACTCAGTGTAGTGATTTCAGATGTATTACCGGGTGGTATTCCATTGTATAAATATATCACAACTTATTCATCCATCCCCTTGTTGATATGCATTTGAGTTGTTTCCAGTGTGGTACTATTTTGAATAAAGCTGCTGTGAACATTACTGGACAAGTCATTATGTGGACACGTTTGATTCCTCTTATGTGAATTCCTAGGTAGAATAGCTACATTATATGGTAGATGTGGGTTCAACTTTTAAAGAAACTGTCAAACAGTTTGGTAAAGGGGTTGTAATATTTTATATTCCCACCATCAGTTAGAGAGTTTTCCAGTTTCTCCTCATCCTCACCGTGACTTAGTATTGACAGTCTTTTTAGTTTAAGCATTTTAGAGGCTATGAAGTGGTATCTACTGTGATTTTTATTTGCACTTTGTGGTCACTAGTGAATGTTGAACATCTTTTTAAATGTTTATTGGCCATTTATTATATCTTGTTTTTAGAAGTATCTGTTCAAAACTATTGCCCATTATTTTATTGTGTTTTAGTTTTCTTATATTAAGTGTACTTTTTATTCTGGATACCAGTTCCTTGTCAGATAGATGTATTGTGACCATGTTCTTCTATTCCATTTGCTTTTTTACCTTCTTAATATATTTTGAAGGTATTTTTATTTAGGTTTTTATTTTTTATAAAGTTCAATTTATAATTTTTTTCTTTTATGATTTATGCTTCTTGCATCCTAAGAAGTCTTTGCCTACTAAAACATCACAGAGATTTTCTCCTATGATTTCCTCTAAAAATTTTATAGTTTTTGCTTTTTAATTTAGGTCTGTGATACATTTGGAGTTCATTTTTGTGTTTTGTATGAAGTAAGGATTGATGGTTTTTTCCCCCACATAGTAGATATCCAAGAGTTTCCTTTCAGTATCTCTTTAATTATTGATATCGATAATTTGTGCCGCCCTCCCTCCCTCCTTTGATCAGTCTAGCTAGGATATTATTGATTTTCTCTATTGTCTATTTTCTTTTTTGTCGAGTTTTGCTCTGATACTCATTATCCCCGGGGCCCCCTTTTAATTATTTTGGTATTACTTTGTTCTTCTTTTTCTAGCTTCTTGAAGTGGACCTTAGGTTGTTGATTTTAGACCTCTCTTCTTTTTTAATATACCTTTAAAGCTATAAATGTCCCTCTATCCTCTGCTTCAGCTACACCCCACAAGCTCTGATATGATACATTTTCATTATCATCCAGTTCAAAATACATTCTAATTTCCTTTGAGAGTCTTCTTTGACTAATGAATTATTTAGAATTGTGTTGTTTAACTTCCAAATAGTTGAAAGTTTTTTTAAAAAGATATCTTATAGTTTTTGATTTCCAGCTTAATTGTTATTGTCAGAGAACATACTTTGTATAGTTTTAATTCTTTTAACTTTATTGAGAGTTGTTTTATGGCTCAGCATATGGTTTCTCTTTGTTAAGTGTTGTGAAAAGAATATATATCCTGCTGTTTTGTGTGTTTTATAAATATTAATTAGATTTAAGTGGTTAATAATATTGTTTAGATTATTTATGTTTTCCTGGTTTTTGTATGATTGTCCCATCATCAATTGCTGAGTGGGGTGCTGAAATCTATTGCTGTGATTTTAGATGGTCTGTTCCTTTTTCAATTCTGTTATTTTTGATGTCATGTATTTTGAAGCTCTATTGTGAGGTATATATATATATATTTTATTGTATGCCTTGGCAATAAATTAACCTGTTCATTATTATGAAATGTTGATCATTACCTTTGTTTATACTCTTTGTCTTGAAGTCTGTTTTAACTGATATTAATATAGTCATTCATACCTTTTTCTGTTTAGTGTTTGCATGGTGTAGGTTTTCCACCCACTTATTTTTAACTGATCTGTGCCTCTATATTTATTTATTTATTTATTTAGAAAGACTTTATTTATTTATTTTTAGAGAAGGGAAGAGAGGAGGAGAAACATCAGTGTGTGGTTGCCTTTCACACGCCCCCAACCAGGGACCTGGCCCCCAGTCCAGGCCTGTGCTCTGACTGGGAATTGAACCAGTGACCCTTTGGTTCACAGGCCGGTGCTCAATCCACTGAGCCAGCTGTGCTTCTGTATTTAAAGTGTATCTCTTATAACAATATAAAGTTGGGCTTTGCTCTTTTTTAACACATTCTGATAGTCTCTGTCTTTTAATTGGAGTATCTAGTCCATTGACATTTAATCATTATTGATATGGTTGGCTTTAGATCTACCATTTTATTATTTTTCCTTTTATTCCCTTTGCTTTCTTTGTTTTGCTTAATTGTTTTGTTTCTCCTTTTCTTTGGACTATTTCAATATTTTTTAGAATTCTATTTTCATTTATCAATTGGAATTTTGCTGTTTTTCTTTTCTCTAATAGTGATTGTTCCAAGTATTACAATGTACATCATTAACTATTCACAGTCCACTTAGTGGGAATATTATACCACTTCATATAAAATGTAGAAATCTTGCAATGATATAGGTCCATTTATCCTCCCCCCTGCTGTTATAATTATCATATGTATTGTATCTATATATGTTATAAACCCACAATACATTATTATAATTTTTGCTTTAAAAATCTTATGTATTTTATAGAAATTAAGAGAAAATATTAGCAGCCATTAAAATGTTTACAATAGGAAATGCATATAAGTGAAAAGAACAAAGTACAAAAGTATTTATAGCATAATCTAATTACATATGAGAGAGTGGGGAATTATAAAGGCCCAGAGGAAATACGCCAAATATTAAATGTGGATTTCTTTGGGAAAAAAAGAGAAAAGAGAGTCTTTTGTATTTACTCATAGACTGTTTATTTCTGATGTTCTTCACTCATTCCTGAACATCTGAGTTTCTCTCTGAAAGCATCTCTCTTCTACCTGAAGAACCTTTATTCAGCATTTTATGTAGGGAGGGTCAGATGCTGACTGATTCACTTAGCTTCTTTTTCCTGAAAGTAAGGTCCCTATTACACCATCATTACTGAAACATGCAGAGTTCTAGGCTGACAGAGTCTTTCTCTTAGTGCTCACTGTCTTCTGGCTTCCATGGATTTTGATGAGAAATCTTTGGAAATCATTGGTAATTCCAGTGATTATTCACCTATACAGGGTTACTTTCAAGATTTTTCTTTAGTTGTTTTCATATGACTGTGATGTGGTAAGGTGTGTATGTCTTTGAATTTATCCTGTTTGGAGTTTACTGAACTTCTTGAATTTGTAAGTTTTTGTCTTTCACCAAATATGGGAAGTTTAGCCATTATTTCTTTGACTATTTTTTCTGCTCTAGATTCTCTCTTTTTCTTCTGTGATTCCAGTACCCTATGTTAGGCTTTTACAAATTGTCTCTCAGTTTTATGAAGTTCCATTTATTACTTTCAACCTTTTCCATTTTTATCTTATTTTGATTAAATTATTTCTATTGATGTGTCATCAAGTTTACTGACTTCTTCCTTTGTCATTGTCATTCTTTTCTTAAGCCAATCTAGTGATTTTTAAAAAAGTTTCAGGCATTGTCTTTTTCTGTTCCAAAATTTCCATTTGGTTCTTTTTTATATTTTCTGTTTCTTTCTGTTGATTTTCTAAAACTACTTTATCAGTTACAAGCATATTTTTCCTTTACCTCATTGAGCATAGTTATAAGATTGTTTTGAAGTCCTTGTCTGCAAATTCCAACATCTGAGTCATCTCAGGATTGGCATCTGTTGATTCTCTTTTCCCTTGGGAATGGCCCACATTTTTTTAACTCTTCATGTCAAATAATTTTGGATTATAATCTGGACATTGTAAAAGTTTTCTTGTGGAGACTTTGGATTCTGTTTTATTGCTCTGAGGGGCAGTGAGCTTTTTGTTTCAGAAGGTAATGAACCTGGTTATACCCCTTTCTGTGCCTGTGGTGGGTGATGACTCAGATCTCAGTTCAGTTCTTGAAGTCTTCACTGCAAACTTTTTTCAGTGTGCCCCACACATGCATGGTACGGGGGTCTGCCAGAGACAAACTGAGTCTCTATGCACAATTAGGGTTTCTGACTTCTTTCTTTCCTTTTTGGTTTCCCCCTTACTTTTTATAGCCCTACTTGTCCTGGACTCTTTTCTCTGGTTTAATCTTCCAGAAAGGTGACCTTCCTATTGAATTTTTAATGTGTCTGTGCTGCCATCACCATGATTGTATTGCTCTTGGGCAACGCTGCAAACAAATAAACAAACAAATGAATCGTGAAAAATCAATTCTGTACTTGTCATTTCCCCCAAGTTTTACCTCCCCTCTAAAACTTGCCTGTCCTTGTTAAATCTCCAGAGACCTCAGTAGTTGTTTTTTGTCTTTGTCCAGAGTTTATAGTTATTCTTTGCAAGAGGATTTGTTTAAGCGCTTACCCCTCTATACCAGAAGTGCACCTCTCTCTCTGTTCATGGGAAGATTTTAATGACTTCTTTGATTGATCTTCTTGCCTGTACTTTCATTTCCTTTCACTACAATTTTTACTTGGGACCCAAGTGATTGACATAAAATCCATTGTTGACTTGGTCTCATAGGATTGGGTATAAGATGTTTGTAGCAGTGTACGTAGCCCTTCTTAACTAATTCCTGCCCACCTGTATACTGCAGTAAGGTGCCTTTTCTCAACTTGGTATGTTTCCACAGTTCTGGAATACTTATCCCCTTTGTTTCTTTAACTATGTTTCCCTTGCCTAACTCCAGGGAATTTTCACTTACAGTTCATTCCTTCTCCCAATTCCCTCTGAAATTCCCCTTAACATTCTGTGGGTCCCTTTGGCACAGACTTAACTTTGATCAGTTGTTTTCTGCTTAGCTACCTGTGGCCCCACAAATGGAGCTCCTCAAGGGTTGCAAATCATGCCTTATTTCTTTTAACTGTCACCTCCCGTCACCTACTGTTACATACTATGTCTCTATTACATAGTAGATACTCAAATTTTTTTTTACCAATTATTATTACTGATTTCATTAATTTTCTTTATAAGTTTTTGGTTTCAGTGCTTTAGTAAGTATCCGATGTGTGCACATAGAGTTCCCATGCAGTAGAACAAAGGATTTGGGGCATGCTTGCTAACCTCGCCTTTTATGCTCCCTAACCACAGATACTGGCCGCAGCATTCTGTGAAATCCAAATGATT
>PVJD01006441.1:0-98408 GCA_004026545.1 Mormoops blainvillei | reverse complement strand
GAAAAGAATTTTGAGATGCAGGCTCAGCTATTACAAAAACTGTTACCATTGAGATTAATTTTCCTGTCTGATATAGGATTGTCTCAATATTGTGGAACTAAAATGAAATACAAAAGCAAATTGGATGCTGAGCCTAGTGTAGCTACAACCTACAACTATAATACCAATGTAAAATCTTGGTGTCCAACAAAACAACTTTATTTTCTATAACTTTTAATTAAACTAAATTTATACAAATAAAATACTACTTTATAATTTAGTATTGATTGCACCATTTTATTTGACAGAGGATTTCACTGCTGATATAATTGAAATCCACTTACTTAGATTTCCCCCCTTGAATATCAATAGTCTCAACTTGACTTTGCACAGAAAGCATTGGACAGGTAAGTCCCCATTGAGTTGGATAGTCAGTATCTGACAGGAAGACACTCTCTGTTGTTGACTGAATGAAGATCAATATGTTCCAGATGTCAGGAGCATAGACACTGAAAATGCTGATAGGAGCCTAATTTGTATTCTGTGGTTGCTGAGGGCCCCCCAACTTTGCTAGCACTTGGGCACAGTAGGCAGGATGAGGCTTTTCCAGAACATTAGCTCTTGATCTATTCAATTGCTTGAACATAACCTTGGTTTAAGGCTGAGAGTTTTCTCCTTTAAATATTGAAAAATATCCTTGCTTGGGTAATTTTGAGGGAACAGATGGCTAAATATCCACATTTATCACTGTAAAACTTTAACATTGATCAGTAAGTAACACTTTTTTTGTGATATGCATCTTGATGATTTTTCCTCTAAAAATATGCCTGTGCAGATCATCAGGTTTACCATTACCTGGGAGCTTGTTAGAAATGCAGAAATTCAGGTATCACCTCAGACCTCCTGAGTCTGAATCTGCATTTTAGAAAGATCCCCAGGTGATTCATAAGTATATTAAATTTTGAAACCATTGCATTAGATGTTATTACGAAAAGGAAGCCTGAGGCAATTCATTGAATTATTGGTTGAGTAAAGATTTCAAATATTATCCAGCTGGATGACCCAATTCACAATTTTGGTTTTATTATCAATGTTTAAATATTTTCCTGTCAATAGCTACTTAATAGAAGGAGTTGGTTTTATGAAAGCATAACTAATACAAAACAAATATTGTAACTATTAGAACTTACCACCTTCAATTTTCCCTAACTGCCATGAGTCTCAGTCATTAAAAATACGTGGGAGCAGGGGGTCGGCAGGGCAGGGAAGAGCAGTGGGGAAAAATCGGGACAACTGTAATAGAACAACAAGTAAAAAAATCACTATTCTAATTTTTCTTTTATTTATTGTTCAGTTACAGTTGTGTTGCCTTATTCCCCATTGCTCATATCAAGCCCGTGTCCCCCCACTCCCATAGTCAATCCCAAACCCATTTTTTGTGCCCATGAGTCCTCTGTTTGTGCTTCTTTGCTTGCTCCTAACCCTCTTTCTCGTTATCCCCACACACCCCCCTCCCTCCGTCACTGTCAGTTTGTCTGTTTGTTCTTTATTTCAATGTTTCTGGTTCTATTTTGCTCATTTGTTTGTTTTGTTGATTAGGTTCCACTTATAGGAGATATCATATGGTATTTGTCTTTCACTGTTTGGCTTACTTCACTTAGGACAATGCTCTCCAGTTCCATCCATGCTGTTAGGAAGGGCAGGAGTTCTTTCTTTCTTTCTGCTGCATGGTATTCCATTGTGTAAATGTACCACAGTTTTTTCATCCACTCATTTCCTGATGAGCACTTAGGCTGTTTCCAGCACTTGGCTATTGTAAATTGTGCTGCTGTGAACATTAGGGTGCACAGGTTCTTCTGAATTGGTGTTTCAGAATTCTTAGAGTATAATACCAACAGTGGAATTGCTGGGTCAAAAGGCAGTTCCATTTTTAGTTTTTTGAGGAAATTCCATACTGTTTTCCACAGTGGCTGCACCAGTCTGCATTCCCACCAACAGTGCACTAGGGCTCCCTTTTCTCCACAAACTTGCCAGCCCTTGTTGTTTGTTGATTTGGTTATGATGACCATTCTGACTGGTGTGAAGTGGTATCCCACTGTGATTTTAATTTGCATCTCTCTGATGGCTAGTGATGTTGAGCATTTTTTCATGTGCCTCTGGGCCCTCTGTATGTTCTCCTTGGAGAAGCGTCTGTTCGAGTCCTTTTCCCATTTTTTAAATTGGATTGTTTATCTTCCTGGTGTGGAGTCATGTAAGTTCTTTATATATTTTGGAGGTCAAACCCTTGTCTGAGGTGTCATTGGAAAATATGTTTTCCCATATGGTTGGTTCCCTTTTCATTTTGTTGATGTTTTCGTTAGCTGTGCAGAAGATTTTTAGTTTGATGTAGTTCCACTTGTTTATGCTTTCCTTTATATCCCTTGCCCTGGCGGATGTATTGGTGAAAATATTGTGTGGGTGTCTGAAATTTTTCTTCCTATGTTTTCCTCTAGGACTTTTATGGTGTTATGCCTTATATTTAAGTCTTTTATCCATTTTGAGTTTATTTTCGTGTATGGTGTAAATTGATCTAGTTTCATTTTTTTTCATGTATTTGTCCAGATCGCCCAATACCATTTATTGAAGAGTCTATCTATACTCCATTGTATGCTCGTGCCCCCTTTGTCAAATATTAATTGACTGTATTGACTTGGTTTATTTCTGGGCTCTCTGTTCTGTTCCATTGGCCTATGTATCTGTTTTCATGCCACGATTAAAAATAAAAAGAAAAAAATATTTAAAGCAAATTAAAGATAGCAACAGTCCCTGTTCTAATCTTTAATTTGCTTTAATTTTTTCTTTTTATTTTAATCATGCAATAATTTACTAATTTGCTTCCAATTTTCTTTTTTACTCCAATTTTTATTTCAAATCTAGGTGCTATTTTTTATGGAAACTTGCGGACCCTCACAAGGTCTCAGATGGCTCTCTCTGTGATATGAAAAGGAAATGGAAATATGAAATGGCTTTGAAAACATGCAAAAAATACTCAAAGTTTTGACATACTTTTGACAATATACCAGATCTACTCCAAAAGCTTCATTAACTGTAAGCTAAGTTGACAAAGTTGAAGGAGGTGACAGTTTTCAAAAAGCATGCATTAAAACACAAATAGAGGACTCATGGGCATGGACAATGTGGGGAGATTGACTGTGGGAGTGGGGGGGTTAAGGGATTTGGGTGACTAATGGGGAAAAAGGTGGGACAACTGTAACTGAACAACAATAAATAAAAAAAAAGAAAAAAATCCCAACACATTTTTTGACTGTGTATTATTATTTAAAGTATGAAGTTTTGGAAATCTTAGCTGTAGTTTTAAGCTGCTTTTTTCCCTGGCTGATTTTAGAGGATGGCATTTCCAGAATCTTTTTCTGTATCCAGAACATAACCTATTATAGAATTTGGTTATTAAAGATTTCAAAATTTCTGTTGCGTTTAATGTACCATGTTTTGAAATGTGTGTGGTACTGGAATTTCAGGCAATATTCTTGCCTGTTATATTAACTATCATGGCACATCTTTTATGAGGTTCAATTTGTCAGTAATTTTGAATGATTAATCACTTATATCTTATGTCATTCAAATGAAAAGTTTCCCAATTACTTTAACATGTATTATCTTATTTAGTTTTCACTGTCACTCTGTGTGGTAGCTTTTGTTATCTCCATCATAGAAATAATTTGACTGAAGATGATTAATTACACTGATCACATAGGGTGAAGAGCAGAGGCTTGAAAACAGGCTATTTGACTTCTAATTCAATGCTTTTTCTATCACACAATTTTTCTTTCCATTCTGTTGGTTTTATTTATCTCAGAATTTCATTAAATACCGTGTTATACAGTGATAAGAGCCAATTGCATATAATTCAAAGAAATTGATCTTTTACTCTAAACTGTATCTGTGTTCTGCTCTAATGCTAACCAAGAAGAAAGATTTCTAAATTTAAAGTTTTCTCTTTCAATTCGATTATAATTTGCCTTTCAATTTAATAAATCTAAGATCTTAAAAATAAAACAGAATAAATAACATTTTATGATTTTTTTTATACATTCCTATTTAAAGGAGAATAAGGTAGAACTCACTTTGGATTTATTACCATTTGAAACAAGTTTTCCCCTAGTTGTGGGGAAATTCAGGAAAATAGGTAATAAATAATGGCTATTTGTACCACCTGAAAGGCTTTATTAATAAATAACGTCAAACCATCTAATGCTTTTCCTCAGAGTTATTACTCACCAACACTTTATGGATTTCTATGTTATGTTGCTTCTAAAATGTGGATAGAATTCTTATATTCAAGGAAATATTATTTTTTTTAGTTTATTTTGAGTATAAACTCAGTTTATGTATCATTTTCACGTTAGCTATGAAATTTGTATTTATCATAAAATAATTGTCTTTATGGTTTCAAACTGCCTTTTTGTGCTTTAGGATTGCTCATTTCATTTCCTTTTATTGCCAGCTTAATCCCAGACTCTTTAGTGTCTAGGCTAATTGTTCATCATAAATTGATTTTGGTTCTTTAACTATGATATTCATGTGTAGTTCTAGGAAATATATAGACTATTTTCTAAGGGTCTAATACATTTTCCTTCCTTTGGGTTATTAACTCACTTTATAGTTTTTATTGGTTCTAAAATAAGTGGTGTTTACATTTAGGATATTCTCAGCCTAGACTTTTCAATCCTCTTTATTTGCCCTCAGTATATCTATAGTTAAATGTCCTAATCTCAGCTGGGATTTTATAAGCTGAAAATAGAGTTTTCTTTTCCTAACTGTATAAATAGGTACCCCTTTCTAACAGCACAGAGTCACCGTCTTTATAGGGTCTCATAGTTCCACTTTGGTGTGATTATGTGCTGCTAATCATTCAATTAGTTACCCATTCCTTTTAAATGTGCCTCCCCAAAATTCATATGTTGAAGCCCCAGTTCCCAATGTGATGGTATTTGGAGGTGGGGCCTGTGGAAGTTAATTAGATCATGGGGATAAAGCCCTCATGAATGGGATTAATGCCCTTATAAGATTTCTCTAAAAAATTAAAAAATAAACTTGATCTTTATTGTATTTTTATATTATCTTTTAGTCCCCTTTTACTCCTATCCCTGCAGTAATCACCATGCTGTTGACCATGTCCATGAGTTCTTGTTCCTTTTTGCTCAATCCTTCCACCACCTAAACTTGCCGCTGCCACCTTAGCTGTCATCCTGCTCTCCATCTATGAGTCTGTCCTCGTTTCCCTTGTTAATTCAGTTTGTTCATTAGATTCCACACATGAGTGAAAACGTATGGTATTTGTTTTCCTCTGACAGGCTTATTTCACTTAGCAGAATGTTCTCCAGGTCCATCCATACTGCTGCAAAGGGTAAAATTTTCTTCCTTTTTACAGCAGAGTAGTATTCCACTGTGTAAATGTCTCATAGTTGTTTTATCCACTCATCTACTGATGGACATTTGGGCTGCTTCCCTATCTTGGAGATTGTAAATAATGCTGCAATGAACATAGAGGTTCTTATATTCTTACAAATTATTGTTCTGGATTCCTTCAGGTATATTTCCAGAAGTGGGGTTGCTGGGTCAAAATGCAGATCCATTTTTAATTTTTTGAGGTATCTCCATATTGCTTTCTGCGGGTGCTGCACCATCTGTATCCCAGCCAACAGTGCCAAAAAGTTCCCCTTTCTCCAAATCCTCACCAGGTTTTTTTTGTTGATTTGTTGATTTTAGCCATTCAGACAGGCATGAGATGGCACCTCATTGTGGTTTTGATTAGCATTTCTCTGATGATTAGTGACATTGAGCATCTTCATATGGTCTATTGGCCATCTGTATGTCCTCTTTTAAGAAGCCTCTATTCAAGTCCTTTGCCCATTTTTTAATTGGCCTTTTTTTTTTGGTGTTGAGTTTTGTAAGTACTTTGTAAATTTTGGATAGTAACCCTTTATCAGACATATTGGTGAATATGTTCTTCTATTCTGTGGGTTGTCTTTTTATTTTGTTGATGGTTTCCTTTTCTGTGCAAAAACTTTTTTAGTTTGATGTAGGCCTGTTTTTTTTTTCTTTTGTTTCCCTTGCCTGAGGAGATACATCCGATAAAAAAATTTCTATGAACAATGTCCAAGATTTTGCTGCCTATCTTTTCTTCCACAATTTTTATGGTTTCAGATCTAACATTTAAGCCTTTGATCAATTTTGAATTTATTCTTGTTTGTGGTGTGAGGAAGTGGTAAATTTCATTTTTCTACATGTATCTATCCAATTTTCCCAACACCATTTATTGAATAAATTATCTTTACCCCATTGTATGTGCTTGCTTCCTCTGTTGAATATTAATTGACTATAATGGTGTGGGTTTATTCCTGGGCTCTCTGTTCTGTCCCATTGATCTATGTATTTGTTTTTATGCCAGTACCATGCTGTTTTGATTACTATGGCCTTATAAAACAGTTTGATATTAGGTAGCATGATTCCTCCAACTTTGTTCTTCTTTCTCAGGATCACTATTGCTATGCGGGGCCTTTTGAGGTTCCACATCAATTTTTGAAATATTTTTTCTAGGTCTGTGAAATATGTCATTGGAATCTTGATAGGAATTGCATTGAATTTATAGATTGCTTTGGGTAGTATGGCCATTTCAATCATGTTAATTCTTTCTATGCATGAACATGGTATGTGCTTCCACTTTTTTGTATCTTCTTCAATTTCCTTCTCCAATGTCTTATAATTTTCTAAGTATAGGTCTTTTACATCCTTGGTTAGGTTTATTTCTAGATATTTTATTCCTTTTGAAGCAATTGTGAAAGGGATTATTTTATTAATTTCCCTTCCTGTTAGTTCATTTTTGGCATATTAAAATGCAACTGATTTCTGGATATTAATTTTGTATCCTGCTACTTTGCTGAATTCATTTATAAGTTCTAATAGTTTCTTGGTTGAATCGTTGGGGTTATCTATGTAAAGAATCTTGTTACCTGTGAATAAAGACAGTTTTACTACTATTTTTTCCTATTTGGATGCCTTTTATTTCTTCTTCCTGTCTGATTGCTGTACGAGGACTCCTGGTACTATGTTGAATAAGAGAGGAGAAAGTGGACGTCCCTGTTTTGTTCCCAGTCTTAAGGGGAACATTTGTAGTTTTTGCCCATTGCGTATGATGCTGGCAGTGGGTTGGTCGTATATGGCCTTTATTACATTTAGGTATGTTCCTCCATTCCCACTTTGCTGAGAGTTTTTATCATAAATAGGTGCTGGATAATATGAAATGATTTTTCTGCATCTATTAATATGATCATTTGTTTTTATCCTTCACTTTGTTTATATGATGAATTGCTACCATTGATTTGCAAATGTTGTACCAACCTTCCATCCCTGGAATAAGTCCCACTTGCTCATGGTGTATATATTTGGATGCATTGCTGTGTTCAGTTTGCTAATATTTTGTTGATGACATTAGCATCTATGTTCATCAGAGATATGGACATATAATTTTCTTTCTTTTTAGTGTCTTTATTTGGTTTTTGAATTAGGATAATGCTGGGCTCATAAAATGAGTTTGGGAACCTTTCCTCCTCTTGAAATTTATGAAATAGTTTTAGAAGCAGAGGGGTGTGTTCTTCTTGGAATGTTTAGTAAAATTCACCTGTGAAACCATCTGGTTCAGGGCATTTGTTTTTTGGGAGTTTTTTTGATACTTCTTCAATTTCATTAGGAATAATCTGTTCAGATTGCCTGATTCTTCCTGATTTAATTTTGGAAGGTTGTATGTTTTTAGAAGTTTATCTGTTTTATCCAGGATGTCCAGTTTCTTGGCATATAGTTGTTCATATAGTTACTCGTAATATTTTCTCACAATGCTTGTATTTCTTTGGTCAGTTGTTATTTTTTCTCTTTCATTACTGATTTTATTTATTTGTACCCTTTCTCTTTTCTTTCATGATGAGTCTAGTTAAAATTTTGTCAATCTTGTTTATCTGTTCAAAGGACTATATCTTGGATTTATTTATCTTTTGTATCACTTTTTAAAATTTTATTCCATTTATTTCTGCTATAATTTTTATTAATTCCTTCCTTGTAATCACTTTGGGCTTTGTTTATTGTTCTTTTTCAAGTTCCTTTAAGTGTGAAGTTAGATTGTTTATCCGAGCTACTTGAGCTTTTTCTTTTTCTTTTTCTTTTCTTTTTCTTTTTTTTGAGATAGGCCAGTAATGCTATGAATTTCCCTCTTAGGATTGCTTTCCCAGTGTCTCACAGATTTTGGATTGTTGTGTCCTCATTTTCATTTGTTTCAGTGTGTCTTTTGATTTTTTGATTGATCTTGTTGATCTATTCATTGTTTAAACATGTTATTTAGCTTCCATGTCTCTGTGTGTTCTTCAGTGTTCTTCATCTGATTGTTTCCTAGATTCATAGCATTGTGGTCACAGAATATGCTTGATATGATTTCAATCTTCTTAACTTTGTTGAGACTTGTTTTGTGTCCTAAGATGTGGTCTATCCTAGAAAATTTTCCATGTGTTCTTGAAAGGTACTATATTTTGCCATGTACAATGTATGCTTTTTTGTCCAAATTTTTGAGGGAAATGTAAGGATGCACGTTATACATAGGTAGTACCTGAAATACCTTGTATCTGTTCTTGTGTTTTGTAATTATTTGCTACATAAAATTTCTTGTACCATAATATGTTAAAAAATAAATGCTAAAATTCCTTTATAAAACAAAAAACAAATATCTAAATATCTTGTTAAATATTTAAATAACTTAAATATTTAAATAATTAAATTATTAAGATATTTAAATAATTAAAATGGAAGATTTTCTTCCCGAAAATTTGGACCAAAAATACAGGTGTGCATTATCCATGGCATAATATGGTATGCATATTCTGCTACTTTGGGGTGAAATGCTCTGAAGATATCAATTAAACTCATTTGATCTAGTGTGTTTTTTAAGACCACTGTCTCCTTGTTGATTTTTGGTCTGAAAGATTAATCCACTGAAGTCAACAGTATGTTAAAATCCCTGACTATGACTGCATTTTAGTCGATCTCTCCCTTTATGTCAATCATGATTTGCTTTACATATTAGGTGCTCCTATATTGGGTATATAAATGTTTACTAGGGTTATATCCTCTTTTTGGATTGTTCTCTTTATCATTAAGTAGTGTCCTTCTTTGTCTCTTACTATAGCCTTCATTTTAAAGTCTATTTTGTTGGCTATAAGTACTACTACACCAGTTTTTTCTTTTCCATTTGCATGAAATATCTTTTTCCATCCCTTTACTTTTAGTCTGCGTGTTTCTTTCTATCTGAGATGGGTCTCTTATAGTATGCAGCATATATATGTGTCTTGTTTTCTTATCTGTTCACCTACCCTATGTCTTTTGGTTGGAGTATTTAAGCTATTTACATAAGGTGATTATTGATAGATATTTATGTAGTGCCATTTTACTGTAAGACTCTTTTCCTCTTTTCTTTTTTCATTTTCTTCTTTTTGTTCTACAGCAAGCCCTTTACATTTGTTGTAGTGCTGGTTTGGTGTTAACAAACTCCTTTACCATTTTCTTGTCTGGGAAACTCTGTATTTCTCCTTTGATTTTAAATGATAGTCTTTCTGGTTTAAGTATCCTTGGTTGTAGGTCCTTGCTTTTCATCACCTTGAATATTTCATGCCACTTCCTTCTGGCTTGAAATATTTCTGTTGAGTAATCACATGACAGTCTAATTGGTGCTCCCTTGTCGGTAACTACCTGCTTTTCTTGTGTGGCTTTTAGGATTCTCTCCTCGTCTTTAAGGCTTATCATTTTAATTATGATGTATCTTAGTGTAGGTTTCTTTGGATCCAACTTGTTTGGGACTTTCTGAGCTCCCTGGACTTGTATGTCATTTTCCTTCACCAGATTAGAGAAGGTTTTAGTCATTATTTCTTCAGATAGGTTCTCTATCCCTTGGTCTCTCTCTTCTCCTGGCGTTCCCATGATGCAGATGTTCCACTTCATGTTGTCTAAGATGTTTCTTAAGCTCTCCTCATTTGAAAAAATTCTTTTTGTTTTTCTTTCCAGGTGTTTTTTCTTCCTTGTTTTCCAAATCAACGATGCATTCCTCTGCTTCATCTAACTTATTATTTATTCCTTCCAGTGTATTATTTATTTCATATATTGCATTCTGTATTTCTGACTGGTCCCTTTTTTATGGTTCCTGTGTCTTTTTTCATGCTTTTGTGTATACTTATAATCATTACTCTAAACTTTCTATCTGATAAATTGCTTGCCTCCATTTCAACTAGTTCTTCTTCTGGAGAATTCCTGTGGTCTTTAATTTGGGGTCTGTTTCTTTGTCTTCCCATTTTGGCTGCATCTTTGTATTTTCCACCTTAGCTGTTATAGTAATCATCCCTTAAACTGATTAGCTGTTAATCTAATCAGGCTGTAATCGGACTAGTTTAAGCTCCGCAGGGTCGGACAGAGTAATTCCTGCTTGTGAGGCTCTTGCTTCCCCTGAGGCTGCTGACACTTATAGATGAGTGTTTTGCCTTAGAAAGATGGCTTCTGCATTATGGGGAATGACTCAGCACAGGGATCCTGTTAGTTGTTCCTTTAGTTCTCTCCTCAGAGCCACCAACCCCAAGCTCTCTTTAAGTGTCTTTAGTCCACTCTGCTCTCCCTCTGTTGGAGCCCAGGGCAAGTGGCTGCAAATGAAATTTTGTGTGTTGGCCCTTTAAGAAGCTCTGTGAGTCTCCTGCCATCTCTCTGTGGCAGACAGAAACTCTTGCTGCTTTTCACAGCTGGTTATTCTCTGGGTTTCTTTCCAGCTCTAGTGCTGTAGGCTCGGGAGACCAGCTTGGGGTTTAGATCCCACACTTTTAAGGGGGAACCACCCAGCCACTGAAATATCCCTCTAGAATTTCAGGTGCTACCTGTGGGAGCCCAGCCTTCTCTTTCATGTCTCCTCTGCACTACCTACCAGTCATGTTGTGGTTCAGACATTTCTTTTGTCTATCTGTCATTGTAAGGCATTTCTCCAGCTAGTGTTCATTTAGTTATTCAGGATATTCTATACAATTTAGTTGTAATTCCAGATTGGTTTTGAGAGGAGGTTAGTGTAGCTCCTACTTACTCCTCCACCATCTTGGATCTCTGCCCTTTTAAGATTTCAAGAGACATTAGAGAGATAACTTTCAGTCATGTGAGATTACAGCAAGATAGCTGTCTATATACTAGCTAGAGGGCTCTCACTAGAATCCAACCATACTGGCACCCTGATCTTGGACCTTCAAAACTGTGAGAAATAAATGTCATATAAATCACCTAGCCTATGATCTTATTATAGCAGCCAATACTGACCGCTATAATGAAATACCAACCTTGGTGTCATGGGCTAAATTGTATTTACTCCCCAAAATTCGTATGTCGTAGTCCTAAACCCCAGTGATGCAGAATGTGACTACATTTGAAGAAAGGATACTTAAGAAGTAAATAGGTTAAATGAAGTCATTAGCATAGCCTTTAATTTAATATAACAGGTGTATTATAAGAAGAGGAAATTAGGACACAAGCACATACAGAGAAATGTCCACGTGATGATATAGGGAGTCAATGGCCATCTGCAAGCCAAGGAGAGAGACACTCAGAACAAATAAATTCCACTTATACCTTGATGTTGTACTTCCAACCTTCAGACTGTGAAGAAATATATTTCTGTTGTTTAAATCACTTAGTGTCTATACTTTGTTATGGAAGCTCTAGTAAACTGGTACATTTTGACAATATTGTGCAACATGTCTTGAATTTTGACCAGTTGAAGAGTACTCGTAGATTCCTTATTGGTGCTGTATACAAGGGGGGATCCCCCCCAAACCAGAATTTATTGATAAAAACTTGTGTATTTATTTTTACATGTTTAATCCTCAGTCACCTTCAAAGTACTCTCCATTTGATGCAATGCACCTATCAAAACTTTTTTTCACTGCTCTTTGAACTTGTCAATTTTGATGCCTTTTAGTGCTTCTGCCATTTTTTGTTTCATCTCTTCCACATTGGCAAAGTATTTCTCTTTGAGGACTTTTTTTACCCAGGGAAACAACAACAAAAAAAGTCTCTTTGGGCAAGATCGGGTGAATAGGGAGGGAGAGGCATGGGGGTCATGCCATTTTTGGTAAAAAAAACTGATGAATACTTAGTGTGGTATGGGCAGGTGCAGTCCTAAATCACCAATATGAAATGGGCAAATGTATTGAAAGAGTCCTCAAAAAAAAAAAAATCACTGAAGCTGAATGCAGCCTCTCACAACAACATCAGCTGGTACACTGATACAGATGGGTTCCTAGAACACTCACCTAGTGGGGGAAGCCTGTACTATAAGGGCCCTGACCTCCAGAAGATGATTCTGTTTCCTTTGGGTCCCCACTTCTTATGTACATATTCTGTTTTATCTAAAACTGCATTATAATTTTCATACTTTGGCTTAATTTAGAGAAGTACCAATTATTTTGAAAAAAAAATCCCACTTGTAGTTTCTCAATTTAGAAGTAATTCCCTCTAGGAGAAATGCCCATATACCATTCTTTTGGGCTCCTTAACACCTAGTAATTGTCCCAATTACAATATAGCACTTTATCATACTATGTTACAATTATACATTTTACTACTTTTCTCTCCCACTTGCTAAATTACAAATGTTCAAGTTTAGGGAGTAACTCGTGAATATTATTATAATTCCAGCACCTAGCATAGTGCCAAGACCAAATTAATATTTGGTACTCTATAAGTATTTATGAATAAGTTGCTTTCTATTTTGCTATAATAACAGGCAACCCCCAAATACCAATGTCTTAAAACAGCAAAAGTTTGTTTGTTTGTTTGTTTGTTTTGCCTATGATGCTTGTTCAATGTTGCTCTGCTGGAGGCTTTATCTCTCATCTTTTCTCCTGGATCCAGGTTAATGGAGTAGCCGTGATTTGGAGGATTGTCTGCCCTGTGGCAGAGGGGACAGGAGAGTACAGTGATCCTGCAGTGGCCCATAAATCTCTGAACAGATATTGCTTCTGCTCATATTTCATTCATCCAAGCATATCCTGTGGCCACATATGATGTCAGTAGGGGCAAGAAATTACAATTCTGCCATGCGCCAGAAAGAGAAAACAACAGCGGTATTTGTGCATAGCACTAGTGACTATCCAAATGCCAGTATTGGTACATGGTATATTGTTTCACTTAAGACTTGGTTATTTTACTTTCATGTTTTTCTGCTATCTTTACCTTAGTATGCTTGAATTTTACTAAAATTTTAACTTGAAAAGTATATTTTGGCATATTAAATCTAGATCTTATGACCCATCAGAGGCGCATGTTTTTTGATTTATTAATAGGTAACTGGTTTGCTATTTTAGTGTAAACTCTTTACTTTATGTTTCAAATATATGCTGTTTTTTTTCTTTTTTTTTGGTCAAAATACAGCTTCTCCCAGTGTAGACAACTGGTGTTGCTCAGCAGAGCAACTTGAACATATCCTTTCTAAGCAATCAGGGCAATAAGAAGGCGTAGTGAAAAAATGAGTACACTTGATTAGTATGGTAAAAATTAATATAAAATATTCAAACTAAATAACCTTTTGGGAAAAATACTTGCAACACACAAAAATAGACAGATAATTTACATTACTACTATTATGCAGAGAGATCCCAGAAACTAATAATAGAAATACAGTCTATTAGAAAAGTGAGCTAGAGATATAAACAGGCAGTTCACACATACACACAGATGGAAAGTGAACATATGAAAAGACACTGTCAGTGCTGATAAGAGAGGTGGAAGTGGGCATGTCTATGTACTGTTGGTGAAGTATGGATTGGTACAATACTTTGTGGGTAAAGTACAATGTTAAGATAATGGTACAATGCTTTATGGCATGTATCTTAAAAATTTTAACATTTTATTTACTTATTTTTATAGAGAGGGGAAGGAAGGGCGAAAGAGGGACAAAAACATCAATGTGCAAGAGAAACACTGATCAGTTGCCTCCTGCACACACTCTGTCTGGGGACTGAACCCACATCCCGGGCATGTGCCCTAACTGGGAATCAAACTTGTGACCTTTTGCCTCATGGGATGGTACCCAACCAACTGAGCCACACCAGTTAGGGCTATTTTAAAAAATTTAAATGTGTCTTTATTTTAACCCAGGTACACCAGTTCTTGAAATCTATTTCCTCCAAAGGATAGTGATACTCATTGCAGCACTGTTTGTAAAGCAACAAATTAGAAACAATTTAAATATCTCTCGATAAGGAAAAAGTATATCCATGATATAGAACAGTGTACATATATTAGAAAAATGAGGAAATAATAATAAAACAATAGCCCAGGTTTATTGAGTGCTCACTATGTTCCAGATGAAATGATAAGTGCTCTTTTAAAGGTAGATTTAGAAATATGAACAGGGTAATATACACATGGTATTTTAATGAAAAAAGGTTTCACATCAATAAATATGAAAATAAATGTAAGTAAATAAATGTAAGTATAAGTGTATTATTATACAGATCCAGATAGTTACATTTCTATCCTCTATGTATATGTAAACAAATATGTGTATATATACATTATCTGCATGAATATAGGAAAAGCTGGGAAGGCTATGTTTCAGTGTGTTAATAGTAGTTAACCCTTAGGATTAAATTAGATAGGGGATGCCTTTATTTTTTTATGTAATCCTAAAGACATGGGATTGACATCCTGGCCTTGTGGCTCAGTTGGTTGGATTGTCATCCTACACACCAAAATATTGCAGGTTCAATTTTTAGTTAGGACACATACCTAGGTTGTGGGTTCGATCCCCGGTCAGGGTGTGTATGGGAGGTAACTGACCAATGTTTCTTTCTTGCATTGATGTTCTCTCTCTCTCTCTCTCTCTCTGCCTCTCTGTCTCTCTGTCTCTCCCTCACTCTACAAAGTTAATAAAATGTATTCTCAGGTGAGGATAATCACAGAAGTAGAGATCACATGGAGGCTTACCAGTGGGGAGGGGGAGGGGAAGAATGGGGGGAAAGGTACAGGAAATAAGAAGCATAATTGGTAGGCATAAAGTAGACAGGGGGAGGTTAAGAATAGTATAGGAAATAGAGAAGCCAAAGAACTTATATGTACAACCCATGCACATGAACTAAGGTGGGGAGGGATGGTGGAGGGTGGGGGTTGCAGAGCAGAGGGGGGTTAAAGGTGAGGAAAAAATTAGGACAACTGTAATAGCATAATCAATAAAATATACTTAAAAAAAGACGTAAATAATTTTTACTTTTTGTCCTGCATTTCAAATAAAAAGTTAAATAAAAACACACGGTGGTGATGGTGCAAGAATAGCAGTGTTCTGCTTCATTACAGTAAGAGCAGTTTGATCTGTGAGTATAGATTGTACTAGAAAACCTTGGGAGAAGGACATTACTTCCATGGTATGTGTGGAGAATTAGATGTTTCCCTAAGTATGGAACCTCAATTCCATCAGTAATTTATAACTAAGACTACATTTAAAAGACAGGTAATAATGATTCCTCTCATTGAGATTAGAAGCTGCCAGGGAAAGGAACATTTTGGTAGTCACAATTAGGGAGGTGTAGTATGGAGAGGTACATTTTGAGAAAGCAGGTGTAAATGGGGTGGCGATTTGGACTCTTGTAGTGTCACATGGGAGCTCTCAGTGCCCAGGGATGTGATAAAGCAGGATAGGGTAAAAGGTTGTTTGATTACCCTTGTGTATTTGCCTTTGGCTCTTCTATTTACTTTTTACCATGAAAATAACTTCCAAACTCTAGGTTCACAAGGCCCTAGTTTGGGTATTAGGTCTGGTTTGGAAGGGGCAGATTTTTATTATCAAGGGTTCTGGAGCCCTTCAGCCAGCTCCTCCTTAATGATTCTCACCTTTCCATTCTTCTTCCAGTGCCACGGAAAACAAGACAGACAGTGTGTGCATGAGAAAGGAGACTAGGACCAGGACCATTTCTGAGGTAGTTACTGCCAGAAAAGCAGTTCAGCAGAAGGGACTGGTTGCTGTTAGTGCCCACCACACCCCTCCCATTTTGCATGGGCACCCCACATCTCTCCAGATTTCATAATGGCTGTCCTGTGACTTTACTTTTCTGGTGGATCCTCATAAAGCCATTAATTTGCTGTCTGTCTAGCCTTCTTCGTGTTGCAAATATGAGAGTTACAGTTCTGAGCCAATACCACAAGTGACTGATTAATTTTTAAGTAATTAAATTCATAAAGCAATGCAGGTAAGCTGAACAAAGATACAAATTAAAGAAAACTGGGCAGAAATATAAGGGATCTAAGTTTAGAAAGCAATACAACTAGGAGAATAGCATCAGTCAAAAAAATTCCCACTGGCTAGCCAAATATGATTTCTAATTATTTGTAATTTTTTTGAGCATTTACTAAGTGAAATGTATCTTCTTAAGTGCTTTGCTTAGGTTTTAAAGTGGAATCTTTTCAGAAATCCCCTGGTTATGCTTTCTTATTATTCCTATTATGAGGAAAATGAGGCACAAAGAGTTTGAGTGACTTGGCCAATGGCATCCAATGAATAAATGTTGGAACTAGGACTCCCATTCTGGAAGTCTGAATACACAGCCTGTCTTTATAACATAAATAATATGAAGCTATCACTTTTTCAGATATTAAAAGGAAACTGATTGAACAAAGAAAGAACAGGCTGTAAGAAATAGTTCAATAGCAGAAGATACTAAAATAGCATATGAAAGGAAAATATCCTCAGATTGATGAAAGGAAGAAAAGAAAAGGAAGGCCTGTGGGGAGTTTCGAGCATCCTTGCACAGCCGCACGTCAGACCCAGACAGACACTTCCAAGAGCTGCATGGAACTATATTTAAGGTCGGCCAGAATAAAAGTGACCATCTTATCTTCCTTTGCTTGTATACGCCCTCAGACTTCAGTCTATTCTTCATTGGCAACTCCAGCTCTTGAACTAGGAAAATTCTGAAAGTACTGAAAAAAATATATTTTTTATTTTAAATTATATCTTCCTACTGTTCATAGATATTTTGCTCATTACATTACTAAACAATTGTTCTCTTTGCCTGAAGAGCAAGACAGTTTAAAAATAATTTGTGGGAAAAAAGAAGAGCAACTTATGGTGTGATTAGAAAAGTCTTATAGATACCTGAAAGAGAGAGAGCTACACAGGGACCTATATAACACACGATGGGTGACAGTTTTCAGCTGTGCTTGGGAGGAAACAATTTGTATAGAAACAACGTGTAGACAAGAAAGAAAGGATATATTAATGCCAGATGTAGTTGGCATGTGTTTAAATATATCTGTTACCAACAATCTGGATAAATCCTCTAAATATAAGATACATAAAATATTTGGGATGCAGTTGCCCACAGTGGTGGTAGTAGAGGGGAGGGGAAGCAGAGAGGAGTTGGGAAAATAATATTTCCACTAGAAGAATTGTGAACCTAAAGGGTAAGAAAATATTCTTCTTCCTGCTGATACTGGCTATGTTTAATACAGACAAAGGGTGATTGTCAAGTGCTTTTTTATAAGCCTCTTATATACACTGTACACTGACGGGGTGGGGGAATACAACATGCCCAGTGATGGGGGTTGTGTGAAAATCTTACCGTGAGTTCAGCAATTGCAGAGAATCCAGAATATTTTGAAACACCATTCTGTATTTCAAAGTCCAGCCTAGACTTTATATGAGTATCATTGAATTGTAGCAAAATAACAAGTTTTTGAAGAAAACAGCCTTGTCCTGTCCGACCCGAAGTAGATTGAAGCAGTAGTAACTTTAGTCCAAGTCTGAAAATGAAATCCTCTTTTCTTACCGTTTTATTAGACAAGCAGACCATATCATTGGAAAATGAGATACTGGAAAGTCTAGTTGGAAGTTTTGCGTTTAAAATCTCTCCTGCTATGGAGGGGGAAGAGGCTCTCAGGTGACGCTGCCCCGGCAGTGTGAGGAGGAGCAGTGAGCTGGTGTCCCAGCTGGAGAGTCACGGGTTACCTGGTGCTTTTCATTTCAGCATTGAAACACTAGAGAGAAGAGGGTCTGACTTTTAACATTGCTTAATCATTTCTTTTTACTTCTTGCTTCAGTGAGCATGGTATGTGGTTTTCTGCAGCTTTTATTAAAAAGAAAACGCTTCTCTATTTTTCAGACACATTTTGGAGAAATCTGCAGTCAGTGCATGTTTCTCAGTTCCTTCACAACTGCTCTAATTCTCTAAATCTTGGCGAGGGCATGCTAAAAAATTGGCTCATAATTTATAATTTAACAAGCGACAGAGTATTTTGACATTAGCAAGTGAGGGAAATGTTTCATATAACTAGTCACTCAAACCATGAGCATAGCTTTCTATTTTGGCTGTTACACCAAGCAGATAATCCTAATTAAAGAGTAGGGCTATGGGGAAACAGGGCCAAATATGTTGAAATTTTCTGGGGTCACTGAGATCATTGGGCTCAGTCTCATATTCACTTTGAAGTGGTTATATCTGCTCTTTGTGTTGAGAATGTCCTCCCTGGTATTATGCTAAGTGAAATAAGCCAGTCAAAGAAAGACAGTATCATATGATCTCACTTACATGTGAAATCTAAATTACAATAGAAACAAACAAGCACAACAGAAACAGACTTAGATACAGAGAAGGGACCGATGGTGGCCAGAGAGGAGAGGGGTTGGGGGATTGGGTGAAAAAAAATGAAGGGATTGAGAAGTACAAGATTGATAGTTATGAAATAGTCATGGGGATATAAAGTACAGCATGGGAAATATAGTTAATAATATTGTGCTAAAAGGTCATGGTAAACAAAACAGCATGGTACTGGCATTAAAATAGACACATAGATCAATGGAACAGAATAGAGAGCCCAGAAATAAACCCACACCATTATAGTCAATTAATATTTGACAGAAGAAACAAGCAAATACAGTGGGCTAAGGATAGTTTATTCAACAAATGGTCCTGGGAAAATTAGACAGATGTATGCAGAAAAATGAAACTAGATCACCTTCTTACCCCACAGGCAAGAATAAATTAAAAACTGATTAAAGACTTAAAATGTTAGACCTGAAACCATAAAAAAGTAGAAGAAAACATAGGCAACAATATCTCAGATAATGCGTAGCAATATTTTATTGGCTATATCTCCCCAGGCAAGGGAAACAAAAGAAAAAATAAACAAATGGGACTACATCAAACTAAAAAGTTTTTGCACAGTAAGGGAAACCATCGACAAAATAAAAGTACAACCCACTGAATGGGAGAACATATTTGCCACTATATCTGATAAACGGTCAATATCCAAAATTTATAAAGAACTTACAAAACTCAACACCAAAACAAGCAAATAAACAAACAAACAAAAAACCAAACAACCCAATTAAAAAATGGGGAAGGTACCTTCCCCAATAGACACTTCTCCAAAGAGGACATACAGGTGGCCAATAGACATATGAAAAGCTGCTCAATGTCACTAATCATCAGAGAAGAGTAAATTAAAACCACAGCGAGATACCATCTCACACCTGTCAGAATGGCCATCCTCAGTAAATCAAGAAACAAGTGCTGGTGAGGATATGGAGAAAGGGGAACCCTTTTTCACTGCTGGTGGGAATGCAGACTGGTGCAACCACTGTGGAAAGCAGAATGGAGATACCTCAAAAAATGAAAAATGGACCTGCCTTTTGACCCAGCAACCCCACTTCTGGGAATATATCCGAAGGAACACAAAACACTAATTTGAAAGAACATAAGCACCTCTGTGTTCATTGCAGCATTATTTACAATCTCCCAGATAGGGAAGCAGCCCAAATGTCCATCAGTAGATGAGTGGATAAAACAACTATGAGACATTTACACAATGGAATACTACTCTGCTGTAAAAAGGAAGAAAATTTTACCCTTTGTGACACTATGGATGGACCTGGAGAACATTCCGCTAAGTGAAATAAGCCAGTCACAGAAAGACAAATACCATATTATTTCAATCATATGTGGAATCCAATGAAAAAAATGAACTAACAGCAAAATAGAGACAGACTCATAAATAGAGAGTAGGATGACAGCTAATGTGGGAGGTAGGTCAGGGGGTGGAGGGACTGAGTAAAAAGGAAAAGGACTCACGTACATGGTCAACAGTGTGGTGACTGCTGGAGGGAGGGTCATATAAGGGGATTAAATGGTAATGGAAAAAATACATTAAAATTGAAAAATTAAAATTAAATTAAAAAAGAAATCATAGAATTAAATAAAGGATGGAGTCTACTTCTTACTTTCCATTTCTTAAAAACCACTCTCAACATTTCACCAACATCTAAACTATAGTGAGTAAGGCATGGCTAGAAACACGCCAGAGAAGGCGCTCGTGGGAAAAGGGGAAGGCCCACGGCGGAGACTGTGGTGCTGTGGCGGAGAGGCCGGTCTCCGGGTTCTGTATTGCCCCCCACTTGGATCTTTCTCACGGAGATTCTGACTTAGGGCACGTGGTGTCACCTGTCAGCTGGCTTAAAAAGGTTCAAACAAACAAAAGGAACAAACTCATAGGCACCGACAACAGAAGGGTGGTTACCACAGGGGGCAGTAGGGAGAGGATGAAGAGGGTAAAGAGGGTGAAATATGTTATAAGGAAGGGGACCCGACTTCGGGTGGTGAAAACACATTACAATATACACATCATGTATCATAGAATTGGACACCTGAAACTTATATAGTGTTATTAACTTGTATCACCCCAATATATTTAATTAAAAAAGGTTAATAATAAGCACTCTTTGAGAAGTCCTTGAAAATAAGTTTATATTAATCCAGATAATTCTCTAGACCAGAAACTTAAAATCTTGTAGGAGGGGTGTGTAACACTTAAGTATGTAAAGTGGATCACATTGAAACTCACATTTTCTTTTAAATCACCGTGTGAGCATAAAATACATATACACATGTAAGGCCCACTGGCTGTCTGGGTGTGACTCTTGTTTTGTACTTGTTTTGTTTTTGCAGTAGAATTGCTTAACTGGGTAATAGAGCTCTCTCTGCCCTCATCCCTAAGAAACTAACCTCTGAGCTGCAGGCCTCATTTTTAGCTAGGACAAATCTCATCTTATTTAAACACTCTTCCTGTAAGTGGCTAAGTTGAGGAACTTATTGCTTTCTGTGGTCTCAGTTGCCTAATAGAAAGTCATTTCACTTCAACCCTAGAATCCCTGTGGGAGAATCCCAAATGGTTACTGTGCCTGTGGACTAAATAAGGTACCTACTGGCTTTTCCTCACAAAGCAGAACTAGTTTTAACATCTTCACTCACATCACCTTAAACTTGAAAATTTCCTGCTTCTTGTAGCAAGAAAAGCAATTCAATTCTGCTTTTCTAAATATTATTAGAGTCTGCTCTTGGATACAGTTCAATTCCTGAATAGGACCGTTGCTGGGAGATCTGACTGAGTATGCTATGTACTGACTTAAGCATATATTGTGAAAACATGATTTATTTGCAAAGAAGTTCGAAAATGTTGTGGTATTTATTAGGTGTGGCTTCTTTTGTAAAAATTAAAAACCCATACATCTTTCTTCTTGTCATCTAATCAAGTATGTAAGAGGATTGTATAATAACTATGCTTTTAAAAAACAAGATTTGGTATTTAGCTGCATGTTCAGCAAAGTTAATTAATTGGAGGCTTCTGCAGCTCAGGCATGGACAGTTGTCCAAGGAAACTGCATCTGCAAAGACTTCATGTTACAAAATTATGTAAGCACATAATGATTAGACTTTTCATTTGTGTAGGATGTTTTATAGATAACTCACTATTAATAGGCATTTATGAAGGCAATTATGAGTACACACTGCTTTTGAAGCTATAAATAAGCTTTCCCATTTCCCATGAGACTTATTATTCCCTTTATGTGGAAGAGTTAATGGAGGCAAAGACTGAGCCTTGCTAGGAGGTGTATTGTCTGCCTGGGCTGTCAGTATATTAAGAAGGGATTAAACCTTTGAATAGATTACAATTTTGATATTTATGACTCATGTCCGTAATGCTCAATTATTTTCCGTATCAGTAAAATGGAATCATATTTATAGTAAAAAGATACTCTCTGTAACATCTTTAAAACATAGCCAGCCAATTTTCTGATACCCAGAGGGGTGGGATCTTTGTCTGCTTTCCTTGGACCAGAGTCCTGTCAATCAATAGAATGCGGCGAAAGCGAGACCGTGCTGGTCCCTGGCCCACGCCTGAAGAAGCGGGTAGCTGCCGCTTCCCGGGTCTTGGGGTGCTTGCTCTCGGAACCCAGCCGTTACGCTGTGGGGAAGCCTAAGCATCCAGCGCATGGCTCTAGCTGGACTTCCATGTTATAGCCAGCTATGGACAGCCATCCTGAAAGTGGCTCCTCTAGCCCTCAACTGAGCTGGCCTTGGAGACACAGTGCAGAGTACAAATTAGCTTTCTTTGTTCATTCCTGCCCAAATTGCAGATTTGTAAACAAAATAAATGATTATTGTTGTTTCTGAGACCCTGAATTTTGAGGTAATTTTTTTGCACAATAGATAACTGGAACATGCTCTAAGGAAATGGCAATGTTCCCAGTTTCCTTCTCTTCAGTGCAGCTAAAGCTAAATGCTACTTTAAATGTCAATACATTTAATCAATACCTTGATGTAACATCAATACCTTGATGCTACTGGCTTGTGAAGGAAGAAAGTGAACTCACCGGGTTTCTGGGGAAGGCCCTCAGTTCTCACTAAATATTGATGGAACTATGTTTGTTCTGGGATGATGAATCACATGCTAGTTCTTATTCATTTAGCATCTACTAAGTGCCGGGCACACTTGCAGCTTCAGTGGAAGCAGCTTTGCTGTTTTCAGTTTTACGAGAGCTACTGATTCACCATGGGGTACTTGACAGATTATTTTGTACTAACGAGTTCACTTCCTCATCCTTAAAATGAGAGGGCTTAGATAAATGTTCTCTCAGGTCCTTCAGCTGTAATAGAATGTTACTTGTGACTCTAAAACTTTGGCTGCTCCATTTGAAAATCCAAAAGTTTATTGTCCCCCAAAGGACTCCCCCCTTCATTATTCAGATGTTCTTCCCTTTGTTCTGAGAGTATTTCATTCCAAAGAAGAGTTGAAAGTAGTTTCCCAGGGTGGTACCTGATGCTCTTTAATTGAAGACAATTCTCCAATCTAAATTTAAAACTACAAACAAAAAGGGACCTAAAATCTGATATGAGAAAGCTCTTATTGGCAAGTGAAAATGGGGCCAATAGTATTTTCCTCATAGGGTTGTTAATAAAAATAACATATGTTTTAGGGCCTGACATTTAGCAGGCACCAAAAAAAGGTGGTTCCTTTTTTCTAGAGAGTAACCCAGGCTAATCATTCGAAATGTAAAAATTTGGTCATGGAGTTGCATAAAATACTTCCCTATTTCAAGTTCTTGTAATCTTAAATTCCCTACACTAAAAGATTGTTATTTAATATATTGTACTTCTTTTGTGCATTGGTTTGATAAATATTGGCTGTCTGGTGTATGATTTTACTAAATTAGCCTTTTTTTGTTGTTTAAATAAGGCATTATTCTTTTCAAGAATGCAAGCCAGATTATATGTGATGAAAAATTTCTCCTAAGAAAATGCCTGGAGAGATGAACTGTGGTATGACATTTTATAAAATTCATAAAACTAATCTGCACTATTCTTATATAAGACAAATTTTAATTAAGAATATTGTTATTCCTCAAAGGTATTAGTTACCTATTGCTGTGTAAAAAATTACCCCAAAACTTTAAAACAACAATAAATATTTATTATGTCACTCAGTTTATATGGACCAGAAATTTAGGAATGGCTTGGATGTTTCTGGATTGGTTTCCTCATCAGATTGTAGATAAGATGTCAGCCGGGGCTGCAATCACTCAAGGCTTGACTGAGGCTGGGGGATTTACTTCTACTGGCTGACTCAGGGGCTGGAAAGTTAGCGCTGGCTCTTATTAGGAGACATCAATGCCTTGCCATGCAGATCTCTCCATTAGGCTACTTCAGTGTCCTTATGACATGGCATTTGACTCTCTCCAAGAGAGAGCAAGGAGGAAACCACAACATCTTTTATGACCTAACCCTGTAAGTCACACTCTGCCTTTTTTGCAATATCTTATTAGTCATCTAGATAGATATCTAGGGCATGAGAATCACTATGGACCATCTTGGATGGTAGTTACTATGCCAAGGTTTTGGCTTAGGCATTTTCCTCATATTACTCTGCATATTCTCCATGGACAAACCCGTTTATAGCAATAGGCTCATATATCACTTTTAAGTCCATTCTCCCAAACAATATCAATTAGCCCAAATTTCTCTTCTGTTCTTCAGACCTCAGTACATAATACCTACTGGACATTCATTTTGTCCAGCTGGCATTTTCTGAGTAGCCACTGGGAACCAAGGCCTTCACCCAGTCTGGGTGAACAAGACAGGCCTCCTGCTTTCATGGAGAATATAGTTTAGTGAAGCAGGAGGAAAATAAATAAGTAAATAAAAATATTTATAGCTTGTGTTGCTTGATAATAGTGGGAGTGTATGGTAGGAGAGGAGAGGGGAGGAGAAGGTTAGCTGCTTTCGATGCAGTGGACAAAGAAAATCTCTCTGAAGAAGTGTCATTTAAGCTGTGACTGGAGGGATAAGATGTAAAAGATGGGGGAAGAAACTGTTGTAGGCACTAAGGCCAGCAAGTGCAAAGGCCCCAGGCAAGGAAAGGCATAGAATTATCTAGAAAATGTCACAACTCTTGTGGCCAGCGCACTATAAGTGAGAAACAGTATGGCAAGAGATAGAATTAGTGAGGTAGGCAGGGACTAGACATAAATGTCCTTGCAGTCTAGGGCCTTGGAATGGGTGCGATGGGGTTTGATAACAGTAGAAGAGACAGAGGCTTTAAGCAGGGTCCAGCCATGTGGTACATATCATGTAAAAGTCCGTATGGATACTCGTTATTCTCATCTCCCTTTCCAAATTGCTGGTTCTCTCATGCTTCCTGCATGGCCGATTAGCAGCAGCACCTGGCAGTTGTGGAGTGCGCTTCAGGGTTTGGAGTTAGCCTGGCCTGTTTGCACCCTGACTCCACAACTCACTAGGGAGGAGCTCTTGGAAGCATTAGTTACAATACTTTGATCACCAATGTCTTCACCTTTAAAGTGAGAACCGTACTGAGGATTAAATTGTCTGGCACCTGGTTGTATTTGAACCAAGGTAACAGTGATGATTATTTTCTTTAAATGGTGAAACTAGCCCTCTGAGTTATTCCCAATTCATTCATGTTCCTTACCTTACTTCTAAATAGACCCCCCAAGTCCTATGTTAATGGCCAGCAATGTAGAATACAGAATCTCTTGCTCTCACTACAGGACAAAATAATTTTCAGGCTGAACCACACACTAAAACATGGCTTAAAACATGTAGATTAGCCTTACTCTTCTTTCTCACCCAATTGGCTCAAGACTCTTGCATCTAGTCTTTGAGGTAGCTAGTTCATTATGACCGGGCTCTGAGTGCAAACCCTTGTCATAAGTCCAAACTTTCATGAACCACCAGATAGTAAGTCTGGTATTTCTTTTTCATTGTGTATTCTTCAGAATACTAGTTACCAGGGATTTCTGTCAAAAACCTGATTTAATGGGGAAACTGGAAGTCCCCTCCTCTTGGAGACTTAAAATCGTGATAAATAGCTAACTCTATAAAAATCTGTTTAATGATTAACTCAGTATTTCCAAAGATATCTACCATAGAACCCTCCTCCTCCTTTCTCCACAAAATACGTATTGAGGTCTCTTCTCATTTTGGGAATCTTCCATTTTGAGCTGTCATCTCATTCTCCTGATTTGCAT
Source organism: Mormoops blainvillei (assembly GCA_004026545.1). Lineage (NCBI taxonomy): Eukaryota > Metazoa > Chordata > Mammalia > Chiroptera > Mormoopidae > Mormoops > Mormoops blainvillei. Next base: position 72,493 of record PVJD01006441.1, on the reverse strand, counting down.
GTCCCTTGTGTTATTCCAAGTACTTTCAGCCTTGGTCAAGTAGCATCAGTTACCCGCTCCTGATTTTCCTTTGGTCCCACCTGATTAGATTATTTCTATGTGCTCTGTTTACCTGCCCTTTCTTGCCATCACCAGTCATGTCTTATCTTTGTTTATGTCCTTTCTGGCCTCCAGTTTTATTGGTAACATTAGTTTTTTTCATTTTATAGTTATTCTCTAAATAACCCCTTATTTTCTGGGTTATTATATATATTTTGCCATATTTCTTATACTTATTGAGATATAGCATTATATTAGTTTTAGGTGTTAGCATAATGATTTGGTATATGTATATATTGTGAAATGACCAGCACGGTAAGTCTAGTTAACATTTGTCACCACACATAGTTAACATTTTTTTCTTGTCATGAGAACTTTAAGATGACTTTCTTAACAACTCTCAAGTATATAGTACAGTGTCATTAACTACATCCTCATGACTTAAATTATTTTATAACTGGATGTTTATACCTTTTGACCCTCTTCACTCACTTCGATCACCCCTTTACCTCCTCCTGTCTCTGACAACTATCAATCTATTCTCTGTTTCTATAAGTGTATTTTATTTTATGCTTTTTAAAGACTGTAAATATAAGTGAGATCATATGGTATTTGTCTTTCTCTCTCTGAATTATTTCACTTAACATAATGCCCTCAAGGTTCATCCATGTTGTCATAAATGGCATGATTTCATTCTTCTTTCTGGATAAATAATATCCCATTACCTATCTGTCATCTACCTATCATATATCTGTCATCTATCTGCATATATACCACATTTTTTTTATCCATTTCTCTATCAATGGATACTTAGTTTGTTTCCATGTCTTGGCTATTGTAAAGTGGTAATGTTTTCCAAACTCTTTTCTTGAGACTTCAGAAGAGATATTATATATAAAAAATTAGAGGTGTTTAGCATTAACTTTAGTTTGTTGTTGGTATAAACTGTTCCACGTCTCATAACCCTTCCCGCATCACCCTTACTCGAGCATTTGCGTACAGGTGCACCTGGGAGATATTGCGGGTTTGTTCCCAGACAACTGCAGTGAATTGAGCCATGTCAAGTATTTGGTTTCCCACTGCATATAAAACTTCTGTTCACACTACAGTGCAGTGCATTAAGTGTACAATAACATTATTTCTACATAACAATATACATCCCTTAATTTAACATCTTCGTTGCTAAAAAATGCTAAACGTTGCCTGAGCCTTCAGTGAGTTGTAATCTTTTTGCTTGTTTTAACTCCATGTTGGAGGTTACTGATTGATCCGGGTTGTGGATGCTGAAAGCTGGGGCAGCTGAGGCAATTTTGTAAAATAAGACAACAATGTTTACCACATCAATTTACTCTTCCTTTCACAAATGATTCTCTGTATTTCGTGGTGCTGTTTGGTAGCATTTTACTCACAGTAGAACTTCTTTGAAAATTGCAACCTGCCCTTTCAAAACCTGTCACCGCTGTCTCAACTGAGTTTCTGTAATATTCTAAATTCTTTGTTGTCACTCCAATAATCTTCACAGACTCTTCACCAAGACTAGATTCCATCTTAGCAACTCCTCATCTGCTAAAGTTTTATCATAAAATTGCAGTAATTCAGTCACATTTTTAAAAAAAAAATTTTTATTTTTTATGCAGTTACAGTTCTTCCTGCTTTTTCTCCCCTTCCCCGCCTCCACCTAGAACTACCTCCTCCCCTCCCCAAGTCAATCCCATATCATTGTCCTAATTCAGTTACATATTCGGGATCCATTTCTAATTCAAGTTCTCTTGCTTGTTTCGCCGCATCTGCAATTACTTCCTCCAGTGAAGCCTTTGAACCCCTCAAAGTCGTCCATGAGGGTTGGAATCAGCCTCTTTCAAACTCTTGTTGATATTGACATTTTGACTTCTTTCTATGATTCACAAATATTCTTAATGGTATCTAGAATGGTGGATGCTTTCCAGAAGATTTTCAGTTTACTTTGCCTAGGTCCATCCAAGGAATCATTACCTGTGGCAGCTATAGCCTTGCAAAATATATTTCTTAAAAATTGGACCTGAAAGTCAAAATTACTCCTTGACCCATGGACTGCAGAACAGATGCTGTGTTAGCAGGAATGAAAACAACATTAATCTCATTGCATGTTTCCATCAGAGCCCTTGGGTGATCCGATGAATTGTTGGTGAACGGTAACATTTTGAAAGGAATCTTTTTTTTCAGAGCGATAGTCCTCAGCAGTGGGCTTAAAATATTAGTAAACAATGACATAAACATATGTACCATCATCCAGGCTTTGTTGTTCCATTTCTACATCACCAGCGGAGATTTAGTCTATATATATATACAATTACTGTTCTATTTGTTGAGAGTGATGTAATGTGCTATCATTCTAAAGGTTATGTGCCCTTAAGCATTATTGCCAACTGTGGGTTAAAAGGTATTTTCTTTTCTTGAATGAAAGTAATTTTAAGCTTCAACAACTAGGTAAGAGGGATTTTGGAGGCCTGGGGAAGAAATTTATATTGCTTTGTCTAAACTCATACAAATATTTTGACTGCCTGTTTTATCACATTTAAGCTTATTCCTGAAAATTCCCCTAAATATTTTGTTCTCTAAAATAAATTCAGTAGTGCATCCTGTTTAAGGGTTCTCCTATATAATGCTTTTCAAATTTTAACTCAATGCGCTTCTCATATTAAAGGAGAGAGAACGCATGAAGACCTGGGATTCGAGGCTGTAGTTTAAAAGGACAGCGCTCAGGATGAAACTGATTCTCTTGGAAAATTGTTTTCTTCTCTTGGAAAGTATAACTTAATTTAATTCAAAAGATCAATGAAAATGGAAAACCTTATCCATACGGGGCAGCAATGATGGCATAGCACTAATCTAGAGAATAATTAATCTTTTTAAATGAATGGCACATAAATAAATGCATTCCAAATAAGCCTTTTATGTACTACAAGTCCATATTTTATTGTTTCGGGGTCGTTTAATAATGAGGCATTTTACAAATGAAGCTGTCTTATGTAGTATAGGCTCACATACACAGTGTAAGTCTAAATTCATCACTGAAATCCACCCAAGAGAATATTGTTCTTAACTAGGCATTCTGTGAGTACACAACTTAATATTTCATTGTGATACTCAGTCAAGGATTCTGAACAAAGATGAATGTAATTTACACAAAGTCACCTTCATGCAAATGGCAATTTAGGATGGAAGTGAGAACACCCATTTCTTATCATAGTTTCTTCAGTTTTCCTGGTAGTTATAAGAGTACTGACACAAGATTCAGGTGGTAAAAATCAATAGTGTGTAAAAACAAATATATTATTGTCAGTTGCCCCTTCCCTTTGCAGTTATTTTTCAAGATTTTTATAATTATGACCTCTGTAAACCTATCTCTTAAAGTTATTTCAATCAGCATCATCTATGAAGGTAGGTTGATGCCAGGTATTTTATTGTACCTATACACATTATGGCAATTATTATTTTAAAAATTTTAACTTTGTTATTGAACTACATTTTAACATGGATTTTTAAAATTGTTCAATTACAGTTGTCCCAATTTTTTCCCTGTTGCTCTCCCCTGCCCTGCCAACCCCCTCCCTCCCACTCCCTCAGTCAGCCCCCACCCTGTTGTCCATTACCATGGGTCCTTTATCCAAGTTTCTTGACTAGACCCTTCCCCTTCTTTCCCTCATTTTCCCTTTCCCCCCTCCCCTCTGGTCACTGTCAGTTAAAAAGCCATTGCTGGAGATGTTAGCACTTTCAAACTTTACTAAACTTATACATTTAGAATCTGCATCAGACAGCATACAGTACCTAAAGTCTTAGACGTCATTTAACATGAAACTTTTAAAAAATAATTTTTTATTTTTAAATTGCAGCTGACATACATTATATTAATCTTGATTAGACATTTATATAACTTATGAAGTGACCAATGATTACATATTTATATAATTATGATGTAATCACTCCAATAAATCTCACACCTGCCTGACACACCATGCATAGCTATTACAATATTATTGGCTCTATTTCCTACACTGTATTTTAAATCCCAAGACTATTTTGTAAATACCATTTTTTACTTCTTGTTTTCTTTGTATTTATTTATTTATTTATTATTTTTTGGTATATTTCATTCAGTATGCTATTATGGTTGTCCCATTTTCCCCCTATATCCTCTGCACCTTGCACCCCATCCCATAAACCCCGCACCTCTTAGTCCGTGTCCATGGGCTGCACACGCCAGTGCTTTGGCTTCTTATTTTCCCACCCGACTCCCAGCCTCACCCTGTCCACTTTTTTTTTGGTCAACATTTTCTTGCCACCACTTTCCCCAGCCCCACCACAACCTCCCACCTTCAGTCCTTCCACCCATTGGCTTTGTTGGTGGGTCCTTTATGCATGTTCTTTGATGACCCTTCCCATTTCTTTCCCCTATCATCCCCCTCCCTCCTCCTCTCTGGTTACTGTCAGTTTGTTTTTTATTTAATGTTGCTGGTTATATTTTCTTGCTTGTTTATTTTGTTGATTAGAATCCACTTATAGGTGAGATCATATGGTATCTGTCTCTCACCGCCTTACTTATTTCACTTAGCATAATGCTCTCCAATTTCAAAATGCGGTAGCGAAGGTTACTAGCTCCTTCTTCCTTTCTGCCGCATAGTATTCCATTGTGTAAATGTTCCACAGTTTTTTCATCCAGTCATTTATTGTTGGTCACTTAGGTTGCTTCCAATTCTTGGCTATTGTAAACTGTGCTGCTATGAAGATTGGGGTGCGTAGGTTCTTTTAAATTGGTGTTTTAGGATTCTTAGGGTATAATCCCAGCAGTGGAGTTGCTGGGTCAAAAGGCAGATCCATTTTTAGGCTTTTGAGGAAATTTCAAACTGTTTTCCACAGTGACTACACCAGCCTGCACTCCCACCAACAGTGCACTAGGGTTGCCTTTTCTCCACATCCTCACCAGTACTTGTTTGTTGATTTGTTAATGATGACCATTCTGACTGATGTGAAGTGGTATCACATTTTGGTTTTAATTTGCATCTCTCTGATGGCTAGTAATGCTGAGCATCCTTTCATTTGTCTCTGGGCCCTCTGTATGTCCTCCTTGGAGAAGTGTCTATTCAGGTCCTTTGCCCACTTTTTAATTGGATTGTCTGTCTACCCAGAGTGGTGTTGTGTGAGTTCTTTATATATTTTGGAGGTCAGACCCTTGTCTGAGGTATCATTGGCAAATATATTTTCCCACAGGGTTGGTTCCGTTTTCATTTTGCTGATGTTTTCTTTAGCTGTGAAAAAGCTTCTTGTTTTGATGAAGTCCCAATTGTTTATTCTTTCCTTTATGTCTCTTGCTCTAGGGGACATATCAGTGAAAATATTGCTGCATGGAATATCTGAGAATTTCCTGCCTATGTTCTCTAGGACTTCTATGGTGTTGTGACTTATATTTAAGTCTTTTATCTATCTTGAGTTTATTTTTGCATGTGGTGTAAGTTGTTGTTCGAGTTTTATTTTTTTGCATGTAGCTGTCCAGATGTCCCAACAACATTTGTTGAAGAGGCTATTTTTACTCCATTTTATGTTTATGCCCCCTTTGTTGACTATTAATTGACCATAGAGACATGGGTTTATTTTTGGGCTCTCTATTCTGTTCCATTGATCTATGTGTCCGTTCTTATGCCACTAACAGGCTATTTTGATTACAGTGGTCTTATAATATATTTGATGTCGGGCATTGTCACCCCTCTTGTCTTCTTCTTTCTCAAAATACTGAGGCTATTTGGACTCATTTATGGTTCCATATAAATTTTGGAAATGTTTGCTTTATATCTGTGAAATATGTTGTTGGCAATTTAATAAGGATTGTATTGAATCTATGAATAGCTTTGGGTAGTATGGACATTTTGATGATGTTAATTATTCCAGTCCATGAACATGGTATATGCTTCCATTTATTTGTGTCTTCCTCAATTTCTTTCTTCAGTGCTGTGTAGTTTTCTGAGTACAGGTCTTTCACCTCCTTGGTTAAGTTTATTCCTAGGTACTTTATTTTTCTTGTTGCTATAGCAAATGGTATTTTTCCCTGATTTCTGATTCTGATATTTCATTGTTGGTGTACAAAAATACCTTCGATTTCTGAACATTGACTTTGTATCCTCCTGTTTTGCCAAATTCATTTATTAGGTTGAGTAGTTTTTTGGTGAAGTCTCAGGTTTTCTATGTATACTATCATGTTGTCTGCAAATAATTACAGTTTTACTTCCTCTGTTACAATTTCGATCCCTCTTATTTCTTTTTTTGTCTGAGGGATGTGGCTAGGAATTCTATTACTATGTTGAATAGAAAAGTGGTAATAGCAGACATCCTTGTCTTGTTCCTGATCTTAGTGGGAAAACTTTTAGTTTTTGCCAGTTCAGTATAATATTGGATGTAGGTTTCTCGTATATAATGCTTATTATGTTGAGGTGTGCCCCTTTTATTTCCGCTTTGCTGAGTGTTTTTTATCAGGAATGGGTGCTGTACCTTATCAAAATCTTTTTCCATATCTATTGAAATGATCATGAGATTTTTGTCTTTTGTTTTGTTTATGAGATGTATTACATTTATTGATTTGCAAATATTGTACCATCCTTGCATCCCTGGGATGAATCCCACTTGATCATGGTGGATGATCTTCTTAATGTATTGCTGGGTGTGGTTTGCCAATATTTTTTGAGGATTTTAGCATCTATGTCCATCAGCGATATTGGCCTATAGTTTCCTTTCTTTCTTGTGTCTTTATATGGTTTTGGGGTTAGGATGATGCTGACCTAATAAAAATATTTTGGGAGTCTTCCCTCTTGTTGGATTTTTGGAATAGCCAGTGAAGGACAGGGGTTAGCTCTCCCTGAAATGTTTTGTAAAATTCCCCTGTGAAACCGCCTGGTTCAGGGCTTTTGTGTGCCTGGAGTTTTTCGATTACTGCTTCGATTTCACCAGCTGTTATCAATCGCTCAGGTTTTCTGTTCTTCTTCATTCAGTTTTGGAAGGTTATATTTTTCCAGAAATTGGTCCATTTCACCCAGCTTATCAAATTTTTTGGCATATAGTTGTTCATAGTAATTTCTTACAATCCTTTGTAATTTCTGTGGTATCAGTTGTAATTTCTCCTCTTTCATTTCTGACTTTATTTATTTGCATCCTCTCACTTGTTTTTCTTGATGAGCCTGCTTAAGGGCTTGTCAATTTTTTTATCTTTTCAGAGATCCAGCTCCTGGGTTCATTGATATTCTGAATTGTTGTTTCAGTTTCTATGTCATTCAATTCTGCTCTGATCTTGATTATTTCCCTCCTTCTGTTTGCTCAGGGCTTTGTTTTTTGTTGTTTCTCTAGTTCTTGTAGATGTTGTGTTAGGATATTTATTAGAAATGTTTCTATCTTTTTCAGGTAGACCTGTATTGCTATGAAGTTTCCTCTTAGGACTGCCTTTGCTGTGTCCCATGTTTTGAATTGTTGTATGTTCATTTTCATTTCTGTCCAAAGACTTTTTGATTTATTCTTTGATCTCTTTATTGACCCACTCATTGTTTAATAGCATGCTCTTCAGTCTCCATGAGTTTGAATGTTTTTGTGTTTTTCCTTGAGGTTGGTTTGTAGCTTTAAGCCCTTGTGTTCTGATGCTTGATATGATTTCAATTTTCTTAAATATGTTGAGGTTTGTTTTGTGTCTTATCATGTGGTCTGTCTTTGAAAGTGTTCCATGTACATTTGAAAAGAATGTGTAGTTTGCTTCTTTGGGATAAAAGGTTCCCTGTATATCACTTAAGTCCATTTGATCTAATGCATCATTCAGTTCCATGATATCTTTGTTGATTTTTTTGTTTGGATGATCTATCCACTGTTGACAATGGCGTATTAAAATCCCCTACTGTACATGTTTTGCTGTCTATATTTTTCTTGAAGTCCTCCAGGATTTTCCTTATATATTTGGGTGCTCCTATGTTTGGTGCATATAGGTTTACAATGTTTATGTTTTCTTGATGGACTCTTCCTTTGAGTATTATTAAGTGTCCTTCTGTGTCTCTTTTCATTGCCTTTGTTTTGAAGTCTGTTTTGTATGATATAAGTATTGCTACCCTGGTTTTTATTCCCTGTCTATTTTCTTGGAATATTTTTTTCCAACCCTTCACTTTCTGTCTGTGTAGGTCTTTTATTCTGAGTCAGGTCTCTTGTAGGCAGCACATGTGAGGATCATGTTTTCTTATCCATTCCACTACTCTTTGTCTTTTAATTGGAGCATTTAATCCATTTACATTTAAAGTTTTTATTGATAGGTACATACTCATTTTTTCTCTTTGTACTTGTATTCCTCTCTCTCTCACTGTTTTTCTTCATCTTTTTAAAGCTGAGGTGTATTCTTTTAGCCTTCTTTTGTCTGAGAAACTCCTTATTTCTCCTTCCATTTTAATTGAGAGCCTTGCTGGGTAGAGTAGTCTTGGTTGCAGACTGTTGCTTTTCATTACTCAGAATATTTCTTGCCATTCCCTCCTGGCTTGTAGTGTTTCTTTGGAGAAGTCAGCTGCTAGCTGACATTATGATGGCTTTGATGTCACTAGATGATAGGACTCTTTCAGCTCTATTATAATATTTTTGGACCACTTCTGTATACATGTTTCTTTGTTGACCAAAAATTTGCTCTCCCATGCATGACTATATATGCATTTAAATTTCACAGCCACTATATGAGTTTGATATAGTATTTTATTTCATAACTGAGGAAATTAAAGTGTTAAAGGGGTACATTATTTTTTTTCCTTGATCCCATTGTTGGGAAGTGGCAGATAGAACCAAAGGGTCAAAATATTTACACTATACCCTGCTTTCTAGGCTAGAAATATGGAACAATGGTAAGAGCCCTGCCTAGAAGTTAGGAAACCCAGATTCTAGTCTTAGGGAAATCCCTGAATGTTTTACTTTAGAAGGGCATTGGGACTGAAGTCTCTGTTGGGGTCATATATCTCTTATAGAGCCCCTGTTGTCTCTGATTAGTATACTGTGCATACACTTGACATTTACTGAGGATCGCTATGCATAGGATTGCCCACAGTACATATTAGCCGTCAGCCTCTAATTCCTTTCAGAGATCGTGCTATTACTTTGTAATAGAATGAGAATGAAAAGAAAGCACTGGCTCTCAATTCTCAAAAGATTTCTATAATTTGTGTGTCTTAGAGTACGAGGAATCAGATATTCAGAAACACTTAAAAAGCTCCAGGGATAATGCCAGCTTCAATATAGTGGTAGTTAATGCACTTCCCCTGCAGAATGAGCCATGCAGTCAATGTCTTGTCTGAGTAATTGAGACCAAAATTGTGGGTGTTAAAAATATCCATGAATTTCATGGATAATTACACCAATTCCCATTTCACTGGAGACTTACAGAATGATCCTATAGTAATCACTTAATTATGACTAACTTAAACTTTTACAATTACTCCACCCATATAAATGAGTATATGGTATGAATGAAGCTTCCTTTGTGTCATGATTGACCTTTTCAATCTTCCCTTTTCTGCAAGTATCATTGTTATTCTGTGAATTATCAAACACTCATAGCAGGGATAGCAGGGAAGGTATTACAAAATCACCCGTGCCATCAAGCCTTATTCTTGATGCCAGACATCAGGCTACTTTGTGGGCCTCAGTTTCACTTACCATTCTCAGTGAAGACAAGTAACAGGTTTTCTGTTACTTTCTATAGAAGACAGATAACTTATACATTAAGAATACATATGAATAGAAAAAACTCCTACATAAGAATAGAAAAATGTCTCTAAATTATCAAGAAAACCATGGCGACTTAGAATTATCTCTGAAACAACTTTCTTTGTCTTTCCTTACTTTTTACCCTGTCAGGTCAGAAACCTTTATTTAGTTGGGAGCTTTTCTTTTCAGTTTCTCATGGGCAGAGCAAAATTGGCTTCTTAAGCACTAGCAAAAGAGTTGCTGTGCAAAGTTTTTTAGAAAACACCTACCTATGCAACAGGACACCTAAAGATTCAACTTTTCATTTTCCTGCCACCACACTGAAAATTCTGTTTTCTTTCTTTCTTTCTTTTTTGGTTAAAGTATGGCCTGTCTAAATACATCTTTTCATTGTGTGGTTAAAGAAGTCGTGGCACATTAACTACTACTAGTTATTAATATCCATTAGTAATTAGCTTATCAAATGATTTTCAGTCCTGCTACTACCACATTTTTGTATTAAATGAACTTTATTTTTATTTTTAATAAATATTTAAAAATACTAACTTAAAATTATAACACTATATCTACTTGGATAAAATGAATTGTGGTATCAATGAAATAATAGTAGCTAAACTAGAAAAAGAAAGAATCAATCAGGATTGCTTTAAAGAGAAAACAATGCATCCGTTCTGCGTGGTTGTCGGTGTTCAGGACCCAGCTGCTGTGGAAATTGGGCCAAACTGGCAGGTGACCCTGGAGTCTTAAGCTCTTACTGTGTGACCCTCCTCCTCCCTGAGGGGCCTGATGACCCAGGGGATGCCTTGTCACTTTCAGGGCTCTGTGGGCTGTGCGAGCAGCAAGAGGAAAAGACCTGCTTGGGAAAGGCTGGAACTTGGACTCCACAGGGGCCAGCATTTTCCTGTGAGATCATTCTCTTTCCTTAGCACCTTGAGCTTTCTCTCAGTTGATTCAGCTGCCACCCAGGTTTCTAGAGCGCTTTTCGCATAGAAGGTGGTCTCCTTTCAGTGGTGGGAAGTGCTTCTCTCCAATTCCTTGCTCATGTCTTCTGCCATCTCTTCCTGTAGAGTTTGTGAGTCTCACCTGTGGAGCTCATGCTTCTGTACACATTGAGAAGTTTCTTCTCCATTTTAAGCAACTCATTTCCTTCTCAAACTTTTTTTCTGAAGTTGTGTTAAATGATCTTCATGGGATTCAGGCAGAATTTGAAGCTTCAGCTTCAGCTGTTTCTGGGTGTGAATTTTCACTCAGTAATGATGATTCCTTTACTGCTAAGAGCACAAGGGCTGCAATGTGGGTCACTGGCCTCCACCCCAGTGGCCTGAGGGAGTCATCTGCTTGTGTCTTTGGTCCAAAAATTCTCACAATGTCTTCCACAGACTTCCTTACAGGCAGAACACCTTTTGCCTAGCGTTTTCACGCTTGTTAGAGTGTGAGCTTTATGATCAAAGACACTGCCCCCACAGCACAGACCCATCGCCCAGGGAAATGCAAGGAGACCTGGGACCTGTCTCAAGTTTTCAGAAATCAGCCGCAGAACATTACATAGGTGCTCCAGGAACTGCTGGAAAGTGCAAATGGTGGCAGACAGCAGGCCCTCCGTGGCTGGTCGGGCTCAGAGCTCCGCCTCCAGTGCCAGTGTCCTGTGGGCCACAAGCCACCACTCGGAACCCTGCAGAGAGTTCCGTTTCTAAGTAAATAGGTACCTAGCAACCAGGGCAGATCAGTTGGGCTGGGGGAGGGGAGGCCAGCAGATTCTAGAAAATAGTGTTCCCTAACTGCTCTGAAAAAGGAAGTGATCTCATATATATAGGCGCTGGGGCAGGTGGAGAGGGCTGATTGTAGTGTAGAGTATGGAGAGTTCACATATACACATACATACATTTGCGACCCTCATAGTGTCCCTTACTACTGGGCAGGCCAAAAAGAATTTTTTTTTCCCTAAGTTGTCTCTAGTAGTGCTTAGTTGTCTTTAACTTCACTGAAAACAGTTTTGTTAGATTGTATTATGACAGCTGTTATATCAGCATGTATTTAAAAAACACATCAAAATTGGTGAATTTTTTGTGTAGCCATTTTAATATTGAAGATGGAAGAAAATATGTAACATTTCTGGCATGTTATGCTTTATTATTTCAAGAAAGGTAAAAATGCAATTGAAATACAAAAAAAGTTTTGTGTAGTGTATGGAGAAGGTGCTGTGACTGATGAAATGTGTCAAAAGTGATTTGTGAAGTTTTGTCCTGGAGATTTTTCCCTGGATGATGATCCATGGTGCGGTAGACCATTTGAAGTTGATAGGGATCAAACTGAAACAATTGAGGACAATCAGTGTTATACCATGTGGGAGATAGCCCACAAACTCAAAATGTCCAAATCAATTAAATGAAAAATCTGTCTTTTATTTTATGGAAAAAAAAATAAATGGACTTTTTGGCCAACTCAATATTAACACCTTTCTTTACTGTGGTACATTTGTTATAATCGATGAACCAATATTGTTACATTATTACCAACTTAAGTCCATAGTTTACATTAGTGTTCACTCTTTGTGTTGTATAGTTCTATGAGCTTTGACAAATACATGATATCATGTCTGCACGTTACAATATCATACAGAATTATGCCCCCCCCCCCAAATTCCCTGTGTGCCACCTTTTCATCTCTCCCTCTCTCTTCTTGAACCTTAGGAAACCAATGATGACTTCTTGTTCTGAGGCTGCTTTGTCTGATATTATTGATATAGCTATTCTAGCTATGTTTATTCTAAAATTTTTATTTTTAAAAAATTTTGATTACAATCGACTTTCAATATTATTTTATATTAGTTTCAGGTGACAGCATAGTGATTAGAGCATTTTTTCCATGTCTATTGAAATGATCATGTGATTTTTGTCTTTCGTTTTGTTTATGTGATGTATTGCATTTATTGATTGCAAATATTGTACTATCCTTGCATCCCTGGGATGAATCCCACTTGATCATGGTGGATGATTTTTTTAATGTATTGCTGGATGTGGTTTGCCAATATTTTGTTGAGGATTTTAGTGTCCGTGTTCATTGGTGACATTGGCTTGTATTTTCCTTTCTTTGTCATGTCTTTATCTGGTTTTTGGATTAGGATGATGCTGGCATCATAAAAGTAGTTTGGGAGTCTTCTTTCTTGTTGTATTTTTTTTGGAATAGTCTGAGAAGGACCGGGGTTAGCTCTTCCTGAAATGTTTTATAAAATTCCCCTGTGAAACTAGGGCTTCATGTGCCTGGAGTTTTTTGATTACTGCTTGCATGTCTCCTCTGTTATTGGTCTGTTCAGGCTTTCTGCTTCTTCATTCAGTTTTGGAAGATTATATTTTATAGAAATTGTCCATTTCACCCAGGTTTTCAAATTTCTTGGCATATAGTTGTTCATAGTAATTTCTTACAATTCTTTGTATTTCAGTGGCTTCAGTTGTAATTTCTCCTCTTTCATTTCCAATTTTATTTATTCACATCCTCCCTTTTTTTCTTGATGAGTCTGCTAAAGGCTTGTCAATTTCATTTATCTTTTCAAAGAACCAGCTCCTGTTTTTATTGATCCTTTGAATTGTTGTTTTTAGTCTCTATGTCATTCAATTATGCTCTCATCTTGATTATTTCCTTCCTTCTGCTCTCTCTGGGCTTTGTTTTTTGTTGTTTCTCCAGTTCTTGTAGATGTAGGGTTAGGTTGTTTCTTAGAAGTGTTTCTATTTTTTTTAGGTAGGCCTGTATTGCTATGAACTTCCCTCTCAAGACTGCCTTCTCTGTGTACCTTAGGTTTTGGACTGTTGTATGTTCATTTTCATTTGTTTCCAGAAACTTTTTGATTTCTTCTTTGATGTCATTATTGACCTATTCATTGTTTAATAGCATGCTATTCAGTCTCCATGAGTTTGAATGCTTTTAGTTTATTCCTTGTGGTTGGTTTCTGGTTTTAAGCCCTTGTGTTCTGAGAAAATGCTTGATATGATTTCAATTTTCTTAAATTTGTTGAGGCTTGTTTTGTGTCCTATCATGTGATCTATCTTTGAAACTGTGTCATGTGCATTTGAAAAGAATGTGTGTTTTGCTTGTTTAAGATGAGAGGTTCTATATATATCAGTTAGGTCCATTTGATCTAATGCATCGTTCAGTTCCAGAATATCCTTTTTGATATTTTGTTTGGAAGATCTATCCATCATTTACAGTGGGGTATTAAAATCTCTTACTATAAATGTGTTGCTGTCTATACTTTCTTGAATTCCTCCAGGATTTTCTGTGTATATTTGGGTGCTCCTATGTTGTGTGCATTTAAATTTACAATGTTTATTTCTTCTTGATGGATTCTTCCTTTGAGTATTATGAAGTGTTCTTCCATGTCCCTTTTGATGGCCTTTATTTTGAAGTCTATTTTGTCTGATATAAATATTGCTATCACAGCTATATTTTCCTGTCCATTTTCTTGGAATATTTTTTTCCAATCCTTTACTTTCAGCCTGTAGGTCATTTGTTCTGAGGTGGATCTCTTGGATGCAGTATATGTGATGGTCATGTTTTCTTATCCATTCAGCTAGACTGTTTTTTTTTTTAATTGGAGCATTTAATCCATTTACATTTAAGGTTATTACTGATAGGTACTTACTCATTTTTCCCTTTTGTACTTGTGTTTGTTTCTCACTCTTTTTCTTCACCTTTAAAGCAGCCTCTTTATCATATCTTGCTGTGCTGGTTTGGCAGAGGTGTAATATTTTCCTTTTTTCTGGAAAACTCCTTATTTTTGACTTCCATTTTAATTGAGAGTCTTGCTGGGTAGAGTAGTCTTTGTTGCAGTCCTTTGGTTTTCATTATTTGAAATATTTCTTGTGATTCCTTTCTGGCTTGTAGTGTTTCCACAGAGAAGTCAGGGGCTAGTCTTATTGAGGCTCCTTTGTGTGTTACTTCCTGTTTCTCCCTTGCTGCCTTTTTATCTCTTTGTCTTTAAAATTTGGCATTTTATTATGGTGTGTCTTGGAATAGGTCTCTTTGCATTCATCTTGATTGGGACCCTCTGTGTTTCCTGTACTTGTATGGCTTTTCCTGTCTCCAGGTTATGGAAGTTTCTGTCATTATTTTTTCAAACAGGTTTTCTATCCCTTGCTCCTTTTGTTCTCCTTCTGGTATTCCTATAATTCGAATGTTGCTGCATTTTATGTTGTCCTTCAGTTCCCTTAAGCTATCTTCACATTTTTTGAGTTTTTTTCCTGCAACTACTCTTCCTGTGTATTTCTTTCTACCTTGTGTCACAGCTCACTAATTTGATTGTCCGCTTCACCCAGCCTGCTTGTAATTCCTTCTAGTGTATTTTTTTTCAGATATTGTATTCATTTCTTCCTGGTTCTTGTTTATTGTGTCTTTTTCCTTTTTCATGCTGTGTAGTTCCCACTCTGTTCCTTGTAGTTGTCACTGAGTTCCTTGAGCATCCTTATAACCATTCTTTGAATTCTGTATCTGATAGTTTGCTTTCCTCCATTTCATTTAGCTCTTTTACTGGGCAGTCTTCCATTCCTGTCAATTGTAGGTTCTTTCTTTGTCTCTCCATTTTTGGTGACTCTGTCTGTGTCAGTGATTCTTGATGCTCTGTTTTGCCAGCTGTCTTCGTAGGGACAACTTCTGTAGTAGGAGTTCTATGGGACTCAGTGGTATGTTCTCTTTTGTCTCTTTGTCTGTATGCTCCAGGGTTGCCCTTTCTTCCATTTGTGTGGGCTCTCTTGTTGTACTTGGGCTTTACTTGTTGATAGCTTCTTTGTTGGTGGGTTCTCCCTTCCAGTGGGTTTACTGATATTCACAACTCCCACCTTGTCTTGTGTGCTGTTGTACAGGTGTTGGTTCACAAAGCAGTATTACCAGACAACCAAACCTACACCAGCCAAAAGAACCCCCCACCCCACCACATCAGCAATCTCAACTGCAACTGAACTAAGATTAATACAGTTTTAGAGATATTGTAGATAAGAAATGACAAAGGGAATGTGAGATAACTAAAAGATGGAAAAATGTTATTGAGTGGTAAGGGGAGGAGAATTGATAGGAGCTGGGAAAGAACTGAGGCAAAGAAAGTAAGAGTAAAATTTACAATGTAAGATACGAAAGGGTGATGGGTAAGCAGAGGGAAGATTATGCTATGAGGTTTAAAGTAAAATTGAAAATGTACTGGGCCAATGGGAGCAAAATTGCAGAAAAACCATAGCAGGGTTGATAGCAATGATAGCTGAATAAAGTTTAATAAAACTGGAACAGGAATAAGAATATTGCAGAAAACTGAAAAGTGAATATGAGATGTCAATAGTAAAAAGAAATGATTTTGAGATGATGGGTGAAGCAACCCAATAAGAGGTAGGAAAAAGCCGAGGTTGAGAGAAGGGTGGAAAAAGGGGAAAAAAAGGGATAGAGAAAACAGTGAAATAAAATTCCTCACTCCACTGATCAGGGGCAGGGAGAGCGTGAAATGGAGTAAGATGGCAGGAGAGTATTCTATGACATTTAAAGTACACACAAATAATGAACATGTAGGAGTTCCTTTGGAGAAGTACAGCAATAACCATGGTATTTTGCCCAATTAGCCACTGTTTATAAAAGGTAGAAGAGAAATAAGAGTCTTATAAGAGGGGAGAAAGAATGTGAGCTCACTTAAGAAGAAGAGCGCTTATGGTGAGGTTAGATGGAGGAGAAATAGTAAGACTAAGGGAGAGGAACTTGGCATAGTGTGAAAGAAAACAAAGTTAACCCCGACAGTAATAAAGCTCAGGAAATGGTGAAATGGACTAAGACCAGGGAAGGGTGTTGTGTGGGATTTAGAATAACAATAGTTTGGTAAGAACTATAAAGTCTGAATAAGAATAAAACGTAAAAGACCAAGAGTAGTGTACTATTTGGAATATGAGTGATGTGAAAGAAGAAAATTTAAAATGCAATATGAGAGGGAGAATAAAAAAAACAATAAACACAAACAAACAAATCAAAACCCCCTCCCCTAAATATATGGAAAGAAGAGAAATAAAAAAAAACCATGCAAGTTCTGAAGGAGGGGAAAGTGAAATTTGTCTCAGCTGTTGGCGTTCGCCTTCTGACTTCTTTGTGGATTTGTCTCTGGTTTTCTTACAGCTTCAGGTCTTAGTGTCTGACTCTTAAAAAAAAAAAAAAGGCTCTTGCTGATTTTAAACCTGCCAAGCTGGTTTTGCAGGTCTTTTGGGATCTTGCAGGCAGAGGGGATCTGGGTCTGCCTTTTTCCTCTCCTGTGGTTCTGCGAGGATGGGGGCTTAGTCTGGTCTCCGATAATCACAGACGCCCAGTTTCCAGCCCATGCCCTCAGAGCACTGTGCGGCAAGTGCTGTCCACTCTGTGCATTTGTGCCAAGCTGGCTGATAATCCACCTTGTTTTGCACCCCTTTGATCAGTCTGTGAGGTGTACTGAGTGGCAGACAATTGCACCTACAATCCTCCCTCTTTGTTGGCCTGGCTGCTGTGCATGAGAGGTTCCTGCACAGCTGCTCAGTTCCTCTTTTGAAAAAAGTCTCTTTGGGCTCCACTGCCTCTCTGAGCTCCTGCTGCCCCACTTTGATCAATCTGTGAGGCACCCTGAGTGGGAGCAAATCGTGCCCATGCTCCTCTCTTCACTGGCCCAGCAGCTGTGTGCATGAGGTCCCTGCACTGCGGCTTAGTTTCCCTTTTGTAAAAAGTCCCCTTGGGTGTTGCGGTCACTCCTAACTACTGCCTGGCTTTCCATGCAGCTCTACTCTCTGACCAGTCCCAAGTCCACCTGGGTCACAGCCAGTCACAGCCCATCTCTCCTCCAAGCTCCAGGTGTCACCTGGCTGCCCCTGTGGGGCAGCCAGAGATTGCTGTCCCAGCCAGGTGTGCCACTGTGTGTCACTTGCTGCTGTTTTATCCCTGCAGTGACTTTATCCATCCAGGTCTCTCCTGGTGTGGGTCTGGGACTTCCCTGCTCTGGGACGGAAGGGAACCACTAGGCTGCTCTCACTGACCCGGCTCTCCTCCAATGCTCCCGCCACAGCCGCGGACTCAGGCACAAGGCCTGGGGACCTTCCTAACGGCTTACAAAACCTCCTTACCAGCCATTTTGAAGCATCCTCTGCACACTTTGGTTTCCAAATGTCATATCATCTGGGATTCTATTGGCTGTTCACTCTGTTCTTTGGAAGATCAGCTACGTGTCCCAGTTGGATACACGAGCAAGTGGGCTCAGCTCCCACCTACATCGCTGCCATCTACACAATTCCCCCAGCGTCTTTTAGCTTTATAATAGGTTTGTTTATATGGTGAGAGCTCTAATATAGGATTACATGTTTCATGTTTGAGGGAATACTCATAAAACTGTTATCATCAGTGAGAGAATATCTTGGGACGAAATGACTCAATATGATAAATAGTTTTTAAAGTTGCACATTTCCCTTCCAGAGTCACCTATTTGCACTGGCGTTCTCCACTCTTACTTTCCAACAAAGTTTACCATCTCTGGTGAGTATATACCTTAAAGTATTCTCAACCTTACCAAGGTACATTGCCCTGCTTTCTCTAGACAGATCTCTGTGGTCCTGGTCTTTCCATTTCTTGACTTTCTATCAAAATTTTCCAGACAGATAATTCATTTCCTAGGATACCTAAAGAAATCCATATTAATATCCTGTTTGTATTAAGTTAAATGTTTGTGAAAGACAAATACCATATGATCTCAGCTATTAGTGGAACCTAAACAACAAACAAACAAGCAAGCAAAATATAATCAGAGACACTGAAATAAAGAACTAAATGATGGTAACCAGAGGGGAGGAGGGAGGGGGATAATTAGGGAAAGAGGGGAAGGGTTATTAAGGAACATGTATAAAGGACCCATGCACAAAGCCAAAGGGGGGAAGGATTGAGGGTGGGGGTGGGGGAGGGCGGGGGGAGAAAGTGGAGACAGCTGTGCTTGAACAACAACAACAAAACTTAAAAAAAGCTTAATATTTGTTCCATGTAGATAAAATAGATGTACTTGGTCAGAACCTACTGGATAAAATATCTTTAAGTTTAATGGAAACAATTTCTGACCTATTGGAGTCATAGTATTTTATTTTGACATTTTTTATTGTATTTTTTTCCCATTACCATTTATCCCCTTTATATCACCCTCCTTACCCCTGCATCACCATCCTATTGTTTATGTCCAGAGTCCTTTTTCCTTTTAGCTCAGTCTCTTTACCCCCTAAACACCACCCCACCATAGCTGTCATCCTGCTCTCTATCTGTGAGTCTGCCTCTATGTTGCATGTTAGTTCTGTATATTCATTAGATTCCACACATGAGGGAAATCATATGGTATTTGTCTTTCCCTGACTGGCTTATTTCACTTAGCCTAATGTTTTCCACATGCATCCATGCTGTCACAATGGGCAAAAGTATCCTGTTTTTTTTACAGCCAAGTAGTATTCCATTGTGCAAATGTCCTACAGTTGTTTTGTCTACTCATCTACTGAAGGACACTTGAGCTGCTTCTATATCTTATTGATTGTAAATAATACTGCAGTGAACATAGGTGTATTTATGTTCTTTTGAGTTAGTGTTTTGGGTTTCTTCAGATATATTCCCAAAAATGGAGTTGCTGGATCAAAAAGCAGATCCATTTTTAAATTTTTTGAGTTATCTCCATACTGCTTTCTATAGTGGTTGCACCAATCTGCATTTCCACCAGCAGTGTAAAAGGTTCCCTTTTCTCCACATCCTCACCAGCAATTGTTGTTTGTTGGTTTATTGATGATAGCCATTCTAACTGATGTGAGGTAATATCTCGTTGTGAATCTAATTTGAATTTCTCTGATGATTAGTGATGTCGAGCATCTTTTCATGTGTCTATTGTCCATCTGTGTGTCCTCTTTGGAGAAGTGTCTATTCAGGTCTTTTGTCCATTTTTTTTATTGGATTGTTTGTTTTGTTGCTGTTGAGTTTTGTAAGTTCTTTATAAATTTTGGATATTAACCCCTTATTGCATGAATATGTTCTCCCATTCAGTGGGTTATCTTTCCATTTTGTGATAGTTTCTTTTACTTTGCAAAATCTTTTTAGTTTGATGAAGTCCCATTTACTTATTTTTTTCTTTTGTTTCCCTTGCCTAAGGAGATATATCAGAAAAAATATTACTGTGAGCAATGTCTGGGATTTTGCTGCCTATGTTTTCTTCTACCATTTTTATGGTTTTGGCTCTAACATTTAAGTCTTTAATCCATTTTGAATTTATTCTTGTGTGTAGTGTAAGAAGGTGGTCTAGTTTCATTTTTCTCCACATATCTGTCCAATTTTCCCAACACCATTTATTAAGCAACTATCTTTAGCCCATGGTATCTCTCTTTTCTCCATTGAATATTAATAGACTATAAATGTGTGAATTTATTTCCGGGCTCTGTATTCTGTTCCATTGATCTATGTGTTTGTTTTTATGCCAGTACCATGCTGTTTTGATTACTATAACTTATAATATAGTTTGATATTAGGTAGTGTAATTTGTCCAGCTTTGTTCTTCATTATCAGGATTGCTGTTGCTATGTGGGACCTTTTGTGGTTTCATATAAATTTTTGAAATATTTGTTCTAGTTTAGTGAAATACATCATTGGTATCTAGATAAGAATTGTATTGAATCTATAGATTGCTTAGGGTAGCATGGTCATTTTAATGATGTTAATTTTTCCTATCCATGAACAAGGTATGTACTTCTACTTTTTTGTATCTTCTTCAATTTCTTTCTTCAGTGTCTTATAATATTCCAAGTACAGGTCTATTACATTCATGGTTAGACTTATTCTAAGTACTTTATTTGAAGCAATCATGAATGGGATCGTTTTCTTAATTTCTTTTTCTGATAGTTCATTATCAGCATATAAAATTACAACAGGTTTGTGCATATTAATTTTGTATTCTGTTATTTTGTTGAATTCACTTATCAGTTCTAGTAGTTTCTTGGTGGAATCTTTAGGGTTCTCTATGCAAATTTTCAAGTCATCTCGAAATAAAGTTTTACTTCTTCCTTTTAAATTCGGATTCTTTTTCTTTCTGATTGCTATGGCTAGGACTACCAGTAGTATGTTGAATAAAAGAGTTGAAAGTGGACTTCCCTGGCTTCTTCTGATCTTAAAAGGAAAATTTGTAGTTTTTGTCCATGAATATGATGCTGTTAGTGGGTTTATCATATATGGTCTTTATTATGTCTAGGTATGTTCCCTCTGTTCCCACTTTGCTGAGAGTTTTTATCATAAATGGGTGCTGGGTTTTATCAAATGATTTTTCCACGTCTATTGATATCATGTGGTTCTTATCCTTATTTTGTTCTTGCGGTGTATCACATTTATTGATTTGTGCATGTTATACACAAATCCCACGTGATCATGGTGTATATCTTTTTGATGTATTGCTGTATTTGGTTTAGTAATAGTTTGTTGAGGGTTTTAGCACCTATATTCATCACAGGTATTGGCCTATATATTTCTTTCTTTGTAATGTCTTTATTTGGTATTGAAATTAGGATAAGGCTGACCTCATAAAATGAGCTTGGTAGCCTTCCCTCCTCTTGAATTTTTAAAAATACTTTGAGAAGGAGAGGTGTTAGTTCCTCTTGGAATGTTTGGTTTACCTGTGAAGCCATCTGCATCAGGACTTTTGTCTGTTGGGAGTTTTTTGATTACTGCTTTGATTTCACTAGATGTAATCTGACTATTCAGAGTCTCTGATTCCTCCTGATTTAGTTTTGGAAGATTGTATGTTTCTAGGAATTTATCCATTTCATCCAGGTTGTCCAATTTGTTGGCAAATAGTTGATAATATTTTTTACTTTGTATTTCTTTGGTGTCAGTTATTTCTCCTCCTTATTTTCTGATTTTATTTATTTGGATGCTCTTTTTTTTTCTTGATGAGTCTACTTAAAAATTTGTCAATCTTGTTTTTCTTTTCAAAGAACCAGCTCTTGGATTTATTGATCTTTTGTAACTTTTTTAATACTTAATTTCATTTGTTTCTGCTCTCATCCTTATTATTTGATTTTTCTACTCACTTTGGACTTTGTTATTTTTTCAGATTTCTTCAAATGTAAAGTTAGATTGTATATTTGAGCTTTTTCTTGTTTTTTGAGATAGGACTGTATTGGTATGAATATCCTCCTTAGGACTTCTTTCCCATTATCCCACAGTCTTTGGGTTGTTGTGTTCTCATTTTCATTTGTTTCAGGGTATCTTTTGATTTATTCCTTTTTCCTGTTGTTGACACATTCACTGTTTAGTAACATGTTATTTAGCTTCCATGTCTCTGTCTCATATGATTGTTTTCTAGTTTTGTAGCATTGTGGTCAGAGATGATGCTTGATGTGATTTCAGTCTTCTTAAATTTATTGAGTCTTGTTTTGTGTCCTAACATGTGGCCTATCCCAGAACACATTCCATGTGCACTCAAAAGTATGTATATTCTGCTCTTTTGGAGTGAAATGCTCTGAAAATATCAATTAAATCCATTTGATATAGTGTGTAATTTAAGACTTCTCTCTCCTTGTTGATTTTTTGTCTGGAAGGTCTATTCATTGAAGTCAATGTTGTGTTAAAATCCCCTAATGTGACTATATTTTTGTTGACCTCTTCCTTTATGTCCATCAAGATTTAGTTTACATATTTAGGTGCTTCTATGTTGGGTACATAAATGTTTACTAGGGCTATGTTCTCTCTTTGGATTTTCCCCTTTATCATTATGTAGTGTTCTTCTTTGACTCTTACTCTAGCCTTGGTTTTAAAGTCTATTTTGTCAAATATAAGTATTGCTACCCAACTTTTCCTTTCCATTTGGATGAAATATATGTCCCGTCCCTTTACTTTTAGTCTTTATGTATCTTTCACTCTAATATGGGCCTCTTGGGGGAAATATATGTCTCCTTATGCATCTCTAGTCCACTCTGCCCTTCCTCTGCTGGAGCCCAGGGTAAGTGGCTGCAAACAAAATTTTGTGCTTTGGCCCTTTATGAGGCTCTCTGTGTCTGAACCCATCTCTCCCTGGTGGACTGAAACCCCACTGTTTTTCACAGTCAGATGTCATTTGGGTTCTTTTTCTGATTCTTGTGCTCTAAGCCGGGGAACCCAGCTTGGTGTTTAGACCCCACACTTCTCAGTGAAATATCCCTCTGGAACTTCAGCTGCTGCCTGTGGGAGCCCAGCCTACCTTATCTTGCCTCTGCTGGAGTAATATCATTCTTAAGCTATAAACAACCTTAAGAGTGACTGATACAATTCCATCATTTTTCAAATTGCAAAATGATGCCAAGAGAAATTCCTAGCATTTAGTTATGAAATTGCTTTCAAGATAGGAAGATGGCAATTACTGCTTCAGAAATGAGGAAAAAGAGGTACAGAAAGAGAAGATTTAATGGAAGCTACACAGAGGATTGGAAACCCCACTGAAATGGGTTTTCTTTCACCTATCTTCCTTCTGCTTTTAAAAGTAGTGTTTGTGATATCCACAAGATGCTTTTACTTAAAGATAATTATCAGCTTCAGGCCCTCTTCATTTAGCTTATAACATTTGTCTGTCTTTTCAAATCCTGTTAAATTGATATTTCATAAATGTCTGAACCCCGGAAGGAATAGCTGCTGAGCTAGAGAGCGAGAAGAGTTAAGAAAAACTCACCCCTAGGTTTTAGTTGCTTTTATTTGAGAAATGTTTTAATTTTCTCTTTTTAAAGCAATATACTGAAAATAATGTCACTTGACTAATATAAAAAAGTTAGTGTCATGTTAGCCATTTTTGTAAATAAAGAAAACTTTCCAGCCAGGAGGCTGTCTGCATTTAATAATTTTCTTAAGCAAAAATAAATACTAAATACTGTAAAAAAGTAATTTCCAAATTGGCTATAGTACTAAAATGTGCTACTCATAATATTTTTCATTTCTTTAAAAGATGAGATAATTATATATATTTGCTCTGTTTTGTGTTTCTCTATTGAATAAATACCTTAAGATCTGAAAAGTCTTGGTGATCAATTAATTCATAAGTGCCAAGTGAAGAAATTTATGTGATTGTATGTGAGTAGTAATATGATAAAGTTTAGATGGTAAATTCACCATTGATTCATAAGAACAGATTCTTCTTGTTATGAAAGCAAACTGGTGATATTAAATGACTTCAGTTGAACTGACTGACTATATTTTCTAATAATATAGGAACTGACTTGCTATAGAAGGAGATTTTATGTTTTAGCTTAATGTACTATTCAATATCCACTTTCTTATAAAATTCCAGGCTAGAGATAGTATTATATTTTTGATGTATAATATAAAATGTTATAGTTCTGTCCAATGAATTTCTTATATTTTTGGGTCTCAAAGTTAAAGATTTTTTACTTTATTATGTTTATTTTTAAAAAATAAAAACAGCAAATATGGAACATTTACTATTTCCCAGGTGTTATGACTAAAGTTCTGCAGGTATTGTCTATTTAATTTTCACACAAACCAATAAGGTAGATGCAGTCATGACTCTTATTGTAAAGATGAAGAAATGGATTTGGCAGGATAAGGCAACTTGTCTGCAGTCCACAGTTATCAAGGAAGAGGTGAAACAGAAATGCAAGTTTGCCTGACTTCAAAACCTGTGCTTTAATTCATTGTGCTTTACTAGTTGATGAATAAGAAAATGATAAAAAACCTAGGTGAGAACTAACACATTAAAGCTGGGCAGAGAGGGAAATTGAAGTAGCATCTAATTCTTATATCCCCAGTCAAAGTAGCACTTTTGTTCTGTTGCAAATATTCTTACTTGATGAAGACTGGATGAATATGTGGCTGGCTGGAAGTAAAATGGAAGATTTCCTCTCATCACTGACACCCAGTTATTCACCAGTTCTGTAGATTCTTTCTTCCAAAATTTTCTGAAATCCTTATTTTTCTTTAATCCTCACTCCTGCTGACTTAGTTTAAAAGTCCCTCTTTAGAGGTCTCATCTAGTATTCTCTTACTAATCTCCCTGTCGACCTACTTTCCTTATCCATTCTACAATATTTCCTCCCTATTAATAGTTAAACACAACTTGTCACCAAAGATCTTATGGACTCATATGAGAGATAGCATATAAATAAGCAGTTACAAAACAATATGGGAATATAGGCCAGAATTTCAGGGAAAGAGCCAAGGTAAAAGGTGATATTAATGTAAATGCTTTTTAGTAATATTGGAAATATAAATGTAATAATCTATCGATAACTTCACTACCTCTAATAGTTATTGAGCTGTTCCTTTGTGTCAAGCACTGTTTATTGCATACACTCTCTCATTTAATCCCCATAACTACAAAATGTAGTAGGATCTATTATTATCTTTACTTTGTATACAAGGAAACCAAATATTAGAGTGTTTACATAATCTGCTCAGGGTTCCATAGCTAGTAAAGGTAGAGCTAAAAACCTGACAATCTGAATTTTCCTATTTTTATTTAGGGGAATAGAGGAACTGAGTTTGTATAAACATTGAATTTAAGGAGTAGTGTTATTCCAAAGACAGTGTATATGCAGGTCTCAGGTTTAGAAGATGTAGAGTCATTAGCCTATCAAAGTTATTTGAAGCTAAGGATGTTTATGAAAATGCCCCAGGAGAGTGAGAGTTAAAAAAGAAGAGGTCCTAAGAGGGAACCTAGGGGTGGAAACATAGGTAGAAGAATCACTGAAAACATGCCAAGAGACTACCAGAGGAGTTCTTATTCGAATTAAGACATAGCGTGGCTGGTTTGGCACACAAGAGTTAAAAGACATCACTGATTGTCCTGAAGACCCTGACTTAGCTCTCTCTTTGCCCGAAGAAGCTTACTTTTGAGTCTACATCAAAGATTCTGGCCTGGTGTCTTCTGTGACTCAGCTTCTGTAACCATCTAGAGCAGAGATCAGAAAACCTTTTCTGTAAGGGGCAGATAGTAAATATTTTTGGCTTTGGAGACCATATAAACTCCCTTTTAACTACTCAATTTTACCATCTGTTGTAGCGCAAAAGCAGCCATAGACGATAGTTAAACAAATGAATCTAGTTTTCTTCCAATAAACCTTTTTTTTTTTTATAGAAAAACAAAGATGGGTTGAATTTGCTAATAGGCTGCGGTTTGTTGCCCTTGAGATAGGGTCACCGCTCTTGGTTTGGTGTCCTTTCAAAAACGCTATTTTAGCCCTGGCCTTTTCTTCATTAAACATTTAGCTCTATATAGCTGAATGTTGTACATCTTCCTTATTCTTATTCCTCTCCTCCTGGTACATTTTCTGGTACATTCCCCAGTAAAATACTCTGGGCAAGAAAACTTTTTAATAGTTATTGTAAGAGTGGCTCCATAAGAAGGCTAAGATGGAAGCTGGTAGTTAACTGAACTGTATCAATGTGGAACCTAGAGTGTCTTGGTGATCTACGCTGTTACTAGTTTCTTAAATGCTTCTCCCCCCAAAAAAAGATTAAAATGATTTATTACAAAGCGAGGTCGGTCTGTTTTTTTGACTGTGGTGGGGTTGTACTTAATAATATGGCAAACTGGATTTTATGTGTAAAGCGAGGAGTGATTTTGATTCTAATGCAGCAAAATTGTTATATTTTGGTTCTCTGAGAGTTTGATAATTTTGTGAAATAAAGACGGGTGCCTACCATTTCTTGGATGAAATCCCCTTGGAAAGATACACACAGCAATTGTAAGATTATCCTGAGAATTGGGGAAATTCAGCTTACCACTAAACATTTTAAGTAGAAAATGAAAGCATCCATTGCATCTCTGTAGAACTGAAAATTGGAAAATAAGTACTAAAGCAGTTTGCTTCTTGGTAAAGAAAGATTTAGAAAATATTGGAAATCTGCTAAAGCATCATTTTCTTTCACAGTTCTCATCTTTAGGATTCTTGCTGTTGATTCTGAAGTACATTCAAATTTTTTAAAATTGAAAAATCTTTACTTACATACACTGATCTTTGCACCAAGAAGGCTGATAGGGTAAGTCTGACTCTCCAATCTTTCTAATCTTAATTGAGTTGTTTATATAACACTTCAAGCCTGCTATTAATTAAGCGTACACTCTGTCATGTGTGAGTTGAGCAGTGAAGTACGGTGATTTTTGTACCAACTCCGTTTGTGATAAGAAATCAATGTATGAACAGCAGAGCCAGGAACACTGAAATCTTTTGATGGTTCACAGTAGTTTCTGTGCCAGGTGGGGTAGACCTGTGCTGCTCCATGTCCCCTTTAAGAAAGGTCTTGCTGCCCAGCTGTGAGGGATGGAGTCAGCAAACAGCCTGAAGTTGTCAGCTGCTTTAGGGTCAGCCTGATCTGGTGTCCTGCCCCGCCGAAACAGCTCACCACTGGAGAGTGTGCGAGAGGAGGGTGGCGATAATGACCAGGTCGTTGCAGGCCAATGGGGCCACTGTGTTAGACAATACTTGCTCCAGAGCTCTCTGCCAGCTTCGTGGAGCCCTCATTGCTGCTTCCCTTCCCTTCCACCCAGTCTTGTGTTCACTCCTTCCCTTCTCAGGGTTTATCCTTCACAAACGTGTCATATGCACAACTCCATCTCAGCATCTGCATTCAGAGAACCTGGCCTGCAGATCAGTAGCAGCAGATCAATCGATCAGCAATTTTCAGGCTTCCGCATGGAAGGAATGGGGTCATCAGGAGGATCTGTGCATCTGTAGTGTTTGGCTATTAGTCGTGATGGGTTATCCCAAATCATCGATAGTCTCCCAGTGGGTCCTCGGAGAGGTATGACTCCTGACTCAAGGAATAAAACAAAGGCGGGTAATCTAGAAGTACCTTCTTTTGAACAGACAGTACAAACTACTAAAAATCTGAATGGTTGGCTGTCTTTGAAAAAAAAAATTATTTAAAGTCCTCTGGCACATGGAGTCTTTATTGAAAATGGATTTCTTTCATTTTTCTGAGGGCTCCTTTCTGTGCACCCTCTTTTTTTTTCTCTCTAATTTTTCCTGTACAGTGAGTCTTGCAGTTGCCATGGCCTCTTTGGACCCAGGAATCAGGCCTGCCCATGCTCCTGTGGGCGCAGACAGCACGTACAGTGTAGCAGAGGAAAGAAGAAGCCAGCATTAGTCTACGTGCTAGGAGAACTCACCCAGTGTGGTCCCAGCCGCAGGCTCCAAGGAGTTTGATGGACTTAGTTCAATCTGGCTCCTGTCAATATGTGGAAGGAGGCTGATGTTTTCTCAGGATCTGTATGCCCTGGGTCCCTTACACATGCCATCTCATTTCAGATTCAAACAAGAGTGCATGGTAGATATTTCAGAATTGAGGAAATTGAAGTCTAGGGAAATCTAAGGTAATATTTGTGATATTTGTGTGGACAGAGGTGGTGGTAAAGAGTGAGTGCTGTAGCTTGTATATTAAATATCCATTCACCCTTCTTTCTTAGTAAGAGAGCCCCAAGTTTTAGCTGGGCTTATTGTGGCTTCAAATACAACTATCACTGTTTCTGGCGCGACTCGGCAGTAAGAACCATATGGCCAAATTCTCACCAGTGAGATGTGGCGAAAGTATTGCATGGGACTGCCTGGAAGTCTCTTCAAAAAAGTGGCAATGACATTTTCTTTCATGTTCCTTCTGTCCTATTGTCTAGGATGTGGATGTGATGACTGGATCTCTAACAGGCCCCTGGGACACAATTTTGAGAAAGAAAATCTTGCCTCAGAAGGGGGAGAAAGATGAGAGCTTGAGTGTGAGGTGCTAGTGCGGTCCATCATTCCAGCCCTGGGTTGCCTAACTCCAGATTTCTTATGTGTAAGAGATACAAATTTCCTTTTCTCTTCCAAGAATTTGAGCCATTCTCTTATTGTATTTTTTTCTGTTTTATGTAATTGAACCGAGTCCTAACTGATATGAATGCTAACTTCTTTTGGCAGGGAAAGTCATGTCCTACTTGAAATCGGAGCTTAAAATGGATCTCGATTACAAATGAATATGAATACAATTGTAGTTATTTTTTGAATAACACCATCAAACACCGTGTGTCCTTTCTGCAGCGGTACTTAGGAAGTAGCTCAGGGCCTCTCTGTTTAACTACTTCGTTCCCGATATTGTTGTGTGACATACAGAAACACGCCCTTCACTGACATTCCTTTGACTGGCAGGCATTAAACTTATAACATTCAGAGTTCCTGTCAGGGGGGGCAAAGCTTTAGTGTCTACTTCCTACATCCTCCTGTTCCCTGCATCTTCATCAAAAGTGTCAGCTTCCACTTGGTTGGATTTTAAAAGAACACTTACTCTTCTTTTGCACATCTTTTAGGAATAATCAGAGACATTCTCTAACTGAGGGGAAGATTTTAACTCAGCTGAGGTGAGTGACTTAATCTCTAAGCTGTGGCACTTTTGTTCTGAGGGTACCTCACAGCCAAAATGAACAAGGCAGTGGGGCAAATGGAGTCAAGGAATCGTTGGAATGTATGTTTGTATCTGACTCTTTGATTACAATAAGCAACGCGGCCTAGCTGGGGAATGCTGTACTTTCGCAACTGGCAGACCAAGCAGCCTGCAGCAATCAGCAAAGGGCGGCTTATTTTGAACAAAAACATCCGTCAGATGTGATGAGAAGAGCAGAGCTGCAATCAGTGGCAGGTTCTTCGAAAAGCTGTTGATGAAAAATTGATTTTATGTGTATCAAGTGGAGAAGAAACTGCTGTTCATTTTTTTTTTTTAGCCCCATTTACAT
The DNA here is from genome assembly GCA_004026545.1 of Mormoops blainvillei. Lineage (NCBI taxonomy): Eukaryota > Metazoa > Chordata > Mammalia > Chiroptera > Mormoopidae > Mormoops > Mormoops blainvillei. Next base: position 42,987 of record PVJD01006441.1, on the reverse strand, counting down.
GCACGGATAACACTGGAAATATTTTTGAACATGAAAAAAAAGTGATGCCATAGTTCTATCATGAGTGGGAGTTTTTCATCCTCATCATAAAATGGTACAAGAATGTATTAGGAATATGTTAGCTTTTAAAAAGGGAAGATAATAAGCAGTTTCGACGAAAGATCTAACATTCACTCAAATGTCTTATGCAGATGTATTATTTTCACTGGTATTATGATGGAAGAATTCTATTGATGTAATCAATGGAATGCAGGTTTTCAATAAGATTTCCAGTTCTATCTATAGTAGCTCTATTCATATGACTAAAAAATTAGAAGTACTTAGCTCTGTGAATCCTCCCATTGAACGATATATTGTGAGAGCTCTGTAGGTTCAAAGTTTCTGATTTGAATTGAAAGAAAAGTTGTTCAAGTAGGAATCTGCAGCTTTCTCCTTTAGATAGTATTTCCTGCTGTGATTATGAAATTTTTGTTTTTGATATGAGCAAGAATATTTGAAAGTTTTCCCTAAAGTGGCAGAAAGAGATGCTAAAGATACAAAATGATCTTTGCTTTTAAGCATTGAATTTCTCTCCGCTTAAGCTCCGTCAAACTATGTAAGGAGGCATTTAAAACTGGAACCTGATCTTGGCCCATGTAGGCTGTTCCGCTTGGTCTTGTTCTGGGAGGAAAGCAAGATAATATAGTGGTGTGGGTTTATGGCGTCTAAAGTCTCTATTCAGAAGCATGAACTTTCTCTCCTATCTTCCATCTCTCATATGGTAGTTGCTGGATTAGGTCGTGGCTTTTGTATTTGATCAGTTTCTTCTATTTAAGTCCATCAGGATGGATTGCTTTTCTTTATGGGTTTGCTGACAAAGTAAAATAAGCAATCCCAATAGCCGAGCTCTTCAAACAAGAGAAAAATTAATGCTTTGACCTAAAAGGACACTAATTACAAAAAGAATAATATGCACATCAAACAATGATAAGACCCCAGTTGCCTCAGGCATGATAGGCTGTCAGTTTCTCTTTTCTGCAGTGTACAGTCGTTGAGGATCTAACATGGACTTTGGAGCTCAGGGAAAAGGTTGTGCAGAGGTTGCTGTTCTGAAAATGAAGTTACTTTTCTGTTTTCGGTTATTCTCCCTAGATTTTATCTCATCTTTTATGGAATCAGAAAGATACCATCCAAAATGCCCTTGGCTACTCACTCATTGCCTAACATAAGTATTGTATCCAAGTGCTCCTCTAATTCGTAGCAGCCAAGGAAGGAGTGCTCTCATCAACTATTGGCTAAATTGTAAGCAGTTTCAGAGGAAGTCTGGGAATAATTGCTGTTATGTCATTCAAAGAGCAAGAGTGTCTAGAAAAAATATACCTCGCTATTTCTTATTTTTTATATTGAATTAACTCCCCAATATTTCCTTAGGCTGAGCACCAGCACTGTTGCCTTGGTTACAAAAGCCAACTTGAAGAATCAGGAGTCCTGGTAGATATGCCAACATGAGCAATTAAAATGGTAAATGCTAGACTCTATAATGTGTGGACAGACATTTGTGCTAAGTGTTAAAAACCTGACATGCCACAGGGAGCTACTGGTGATCAGAGTCTTCTCTTGACAGTCCCGTGAGTTCCCTGTGGGGGTTGAATGGGAAGTTGTAGAGCATTTCCCCTTTAGTGACAGGGGCCCTGTATCTTTCAATCCTTTTAGGGTGGCAAGCCTACAGGACTTCTGGTACTTCATGTCTTCTTTAAATTCTCTAGATGGCATATTACCTTGCAGCATGAGAAAAAAAAGCCTATAATTCAAGCTGAAAGAATTCTGGAAGACACATCTCGCTTCACACTCTTTATTTTCAGGTGTACAGTGGATGACAATAGCAGTGAAACCTCAAACTCTTCATTTGGATAAGGCAGCTCTTGTGCACTTGGTTATGACTATTTTTTTAAATCAAAATCTCCTGTTATTTGCATTTGTATGGTACTTTCCTTCTAAAGCTCTTAAAGCAATTTCAGCATCACAATACTTGTGTGAATTGGATAAGAAGAAACACACTTCATTTTTGAGGTTGAGATGAAAGATGCACATTGTCAATGGCTCTCCTCAACAGAGCAGAGCAGGAGGGGCGCACAGAGTTTTCCCCACACTGATTTTCCTGGAAGCCTCAAAGAGAAGATTATTAAGGAAGGGGAAGGGCCCACTGATAGGCTTCAGAACCTCTGTGAATTGCTCGAGAGAATGTGTAAGATGTACTCCCGTGCGTTTTCCTAGGCAGAGGGTTTCCAGCACTTACCAGATTCTTGCAGCGCTTCAGGGCCATTGCCCACTGCTGTGCTCCTCAAATGTTTGGTACATTTGAATCAGTTGGGATGTTTGTCAAAGACTTGTGGCCACATATCCAAGAGTCCCAAGTTAATAAGTCTGAGGGGCCGTGGGACCTGATTCTGAATCTGATGAACCAAACAACATGCTTAGAGAAACATTGGCCAAACCCCTTGAGGAGAGGGAGAGAAATTGGAATCTTTGGAGATGGTTTCCAATTGTGGAAGGTGCAGGGTCTGTAATAGTGGCATAGAAGACAAATAACTGTCATGTGCCTTGAAACCAGAATTATATTTCGAAAGAAGTTTGGCTACAGGCCTTGGAGAATGGATGACTTAAAACAGAAAACAAAACACCTTATATGAGAACGATCTAACGGAGGCAGAGCACTCACGTTAGTAGACACAACATTATTTTTAGATTTTTCTTATTGATTCTATTTGACCCTTAAGTCAGAAATATAGGAGTTGCTAGCAGGAAACAAATCCTCAATAAAGTGAAATATTAGGCAGTTGTAAATTGGAGCCTTGTCACTAATTAGAATATACAGAACAACATAACGTAAAGAAGACCCTGTCATCGCATTGCTGAATGACATGGGTTAGCTGAACAATGGTCTGTTCTAAAGCAGCAAAGTATTTCGGGACTTTCCATCATTGTAAACCCATGAAAGTATAGCCTAAGTAGAGGGATTTTAGTCTGCTGAAGTGGAACACTCTGTTTCCTTCCCACAAATACAGTGTGTTTGACAAGAAGTCCTATGAAACTATTATTCTAAACTAGTCAGAGCTGACTAGAGAGACCATCCGGATTCAGTGTAAACTGATGGGCCGACCTGCTGGAGGAATGCAGTTTATCCAACCCCTCCTACCCCGATCCGAACTTCACACTTTCTTACTCATGTCAAGGCCTGACAAAGCCCTCTTGTCACTCTGTTATCATCCATGCCACCAAATATACTTTGATGTGTGTGGCACCACATTTAAGGAAAATTGCTTCATGAACTTTTATTTAAAGCTGTAATAATAGCTCTATGCCTTCTTTGCTCGTTACTTTGTCATTTAGTTTGGTTTTAAGAATATGATGCGGTGGTGAGTCAATTGCTCTGAAACCTCGCTGCAATCTGTAAAGCACTATATTTATAAAGTACTTTTTGGGAAGTACATACTGTCTTTTTGAAGGGATTCTTTTCAAATTTAACATAGCGTGTTTCTGTAAATGTACTGACACATACTTAGAGCACAGAATGGTGGAGCCTGGCAAGACCTTTTGAGAATACACGCGCATGGATGATGAAATGCCGTGGTATGTTTGGGAAAAGCTTTTAGGAAATTAAATCCCACTCACGGAGAAGAGAGCTTTCTTATGCAGGTAGAGTGTGCTCTGTTGTAAAGCTGTAGCAGATTATCCTGAAGGGGGACTTTGAGGGAAACAAAGAGGGGCCCTGGTTGAAGGGATTGCAGTCCTTTAGGTTGGCCTGAGCGGACTCAAAGCGGTCTTCCTGCCATCTTTTCCTGGTACAATTTATTTTTTTGTTTTTATTTAAATTTTTGGTGGGAAGGGACGCTGCCCCTCTTTTTCTCATTCTCTCAGCCCTTGTTCCCCCAGCACACAAAGTCGTAGTCATCGTTACATGCTTACATTTATGAAACTGGCACATGGTCAAGCTGAATTGTTAAATGCATAAAAATTTCCAATAGCTTTTCGTTAACTACTGGGTAAAAGTCAGGGTATTTTCAGTGACCTAGAAGGACCAGGCTGATCTAGTCTCTGTTTTTGCCAGGACTTCATCCCTCAGTGTTTCCCCCCTCTCTTTCTGCTCCAGCTACACTGGCCTCCTGTAGTTCCTCAAATAAGCCAGGTCTACTCCTCCCTTAGTCCCTTTAAAAAAAAAACAACTTAAAAAAAAAAGATTTTATTTATTCGTTTTTAGAGGAAGGGGAAGGGAGAGAGAAAAAGAGGGAGAGAAACATGAATGTGTGAGATAAATATCGATTGGTTGCCTCTCGCACACCCTTAACAGGGCACCGGGCCCACAACCCAGGCATGTGCCCTGACCGGGAATTAAACCAGTGATCTTTTGCTTTTTCTGGATGATGCTCAACCCACTGAGCCACACCAGGCAGGGCTACCTCAGACCTACTGTTCTCTCTGCCTGGAATGTTCCTTTTCTCCAGTTTTTACTTGCTTTCTTTCTCATCCCTAAGTCTTCTCAATGAAATCTTTCTACTCTTTATCTTCTAGTTCCCAGGTCTATTTATTATTACACAACAAACCATCTTCAAAATTTGTGGCTTAAACAACAGTGATGTGTTACTTAACACAGTGTTGCAGATGGAATGGATGATTCTTCTCCACCTGGGAGTGACTACATTTAGCTGGAAGCTCTGCTGACTCATCTTGGTTCTTTTCTACACAGCTTGTCTCCCTACATGATGACTTTATTTTCAAAGGCCTTTCCATTTGGCTCTCTCTCCAGCAGAATAGTCAAGCCTTCCCTAAATCATGGAAGCTGGCTTCCAAGTAGGAATATTTGAAGAGCATAGGCCCCAAGGTGACAGGCTTACCAAGCCACTCCTTGTATTATACTTGCTAATATCCCATTGGCCAAAGCCAGTCACATGTCCAAGTCCCTCATCAGTGAGGGAGGAGATTGTACGAAGTGTGAATAACTGGAGGTATGGTTCATTGGGAGCTACCAGACCAAACAGCCTCACTCTGACCTCTGGCTCCAAGCAGTTCACATCCCTCCCACCTGTAAAACATACTCACTGCCCTGGAAGACTCTCCAAAGTCTTGTCCCATTAAGGCCTCCAGCTTAGGCCTGAGGCCCAGGACCATGCCATGCACATCACATACAAGTGTGGCTGAGGCATGCGGGTACAGTTCTCCAGGTGCCACTCCTTAAGGGTGACTCCTCAAATATAGCCACTGAGAAATGAGTCAGTAAGGTCATCCTTTGCCTCTCAGCCTCTAAATTAGAAATGCGGCATGTCTTCCTTTCTAGTGGTCGATAGGACTTAGTATGTTTACCTAAACTCTTTCTCTTCTTACAAATTTAAATATTTCCTTCTTTCTCTATTCTCAGAAAATGCATAGGGAATCTCAGGTTATATTGTAGCTCTTCCCTTTGATAATTACCAGTTTCCTCTTTCCTTTCCCACTCTAGAGGTTTCAGTTATCTATTTCAGTATAACTGTGTATACAGAATAAACATCCCCAAATTTAATGATTTAAATCAACAGTGCTTCATATTTCTCACCACTTTCTGGGTTTGCTGGGCTTTTACTTTTCTTTGAATGGTATTGTCAGGGGTCTCAATGTGTCTGAATGCAAGTGAAACATTGAAAGTTTCTCTTCCTTCTCATCCTCCTCTCCACCTTGGTGTGATCATCCAGGACCTCCCCATGTGTTGTCTCCTTTCTCCAGAAGGTTAGTGCAGACTTCCTGACATCATGACAGCTGGGTTTCAAGATTGCCCAAACAGAGGCTACCAAGTTTCTTAAGGGCTAGGCCTGGAGCTGGTGCTGCTGCCTGTTCTACTAGTCAATGGTAGTCAGGAGGCAATCTCAGATTCAAAGAGAGGGAAAACAGACCCATCTCTTACGGAGAGGAGTAGGATGTGAATATACAGAGACGAGGAACTGTGGTGACCGTCTTTGGGGGCTGTCTATTACATCCCTTCTCCCTGGTTTTAGTTTCCCTTAAGCTCTTATTATTCTGTATTTATTTTGTTATCTGTCTTCTACATTGGATGTATACTTTAAAAAATAAGGGATTTTTGCCCATTTTATTCACTGCTACATATTTTTGAAATAAATGCTTATCTCTCTAGCTACTAGGATACTTTTCCTGCTCTCCCCACTTGGCTATTTTGCATCTAGATGGTCCCTCATGGCTGATTTGAGTGAAGGGTATTAATATATGTTTATATATTTAATTTCTTGTCTGAGCCCACTTACTCTGACTGTTTCTTTCGGAGCAACTCTGGTACAGTTGGATTTTCACGTGCTGAGTCTTTTGATACCGAATGATGATCAATTTGATGCCAACTTAACTGGCTGGCCCTGGGCCCACATCAGATTGATTTTGGTGTACCTTATGCTTACACACTATAAAGACTGATCTTTCCATAGATCTAACAAACTGGGAAAGTAACATTTTCTCCAATGTGGTGGGAGGTATCCCCAACACATAGGAATATCCCAACACATAGGAGAAAATGTCACATAAAGGGAGGGGCAAAAGTAAGTTTAGTTGTTTGCATGGAAAATAATACAGTAATTAATGAATAATATAAAAATTAAAAATGGATCTGCCTTTTGACCCAGCAATCCCATGCCTAGCAATATATTTGAAGAAACCCAAAATTCTAATTTGAAAGAACATAAGCACCCCTGTGTTCATTGCAGTGTTATTTACAGTTGCCAAAATATGGAAGCAGGCCGAGCATCCATCAATCGATGAATGGACAAAACAACTCTGGGACATTACACAATGGAATACTACTCAGCTGTAAAAAAGAAGAAAATTTACCCTTTGTGACAGAATGGATGGGCCCAGAGAACATTATGTTAAGTGAAATAAGCTAGTCAGAGAAAGACAAATACCACATGATTTCACTTACATGTGGAATCTAATGAACAAACTGAGCTAGCAAACAAAATAGAGACAGACTCAGAGATACAGAGCAAGATGACAGCTATGGAGGTGGGTAGGTTAAGGGGTATAGGGATTGAGCAAAAAGGAAAAAGGACTCATGGACTAGACAACAGTGTGGTAATTTCAGGGGTGAAGGGGTTATAAGGAAGCTAAATGGTAATGAAAAAATACAATAAGAATTAAAGTTGACTTAAAAAAAATAAACTGTGTTTTACATACTCACAACTGTAAACCTACTTTTGCCCCACCCTATATATGTTACTTGGAAAGGAATATTGGAGTAAAGAACACAAATGTTAGACTTAATATCCTGATAAAATGTAAAAATATCCCACACTCTGGAGTTGTTAAGGAATCTAAGGGCAGGTAACCAATAAATCTTGTCAAATAAAAAAAGTATTAATTTTTAAAAAGTATTTTAATTTAATTTAATTTAATTTTTAAAATTTTATTATTTATTTATTATAGTTATCCCAGTTTTTCCCTTTACCCCCTCTACCCAGCAACATTTATTCCCCCAGGCAATCCCAATACTGTTGTCCATGTCCATGGGTCCTGCATGTATGTTCTTTGGCTCCTCTATTACCTATTCTGTACTTTACATCCCCATGACTATTCTTTAACTATCTCTTTGTACTTCTTAATTCCTTCACCTTTTCACCCATCACCCCAACCACCCTTTCCATCTGGCAGCCATCAAAATACTCTCTATATTTATGATTCTGTTTCTGTTCTGCTTGTTGGTTTACTTTTTAGAATCAATAGTTGATAGATATATACTTATTACCATTTTATTGTTCATATTTTTGATCTTCTTAAAGAAGACCCTTTAACATTTCATATAATACTGGTTTAGTGGTGACGAAGTCCTAGCTTTTCTTGGCTGGGAAACTCTTTATGTGTCTTTCCATTCTAAATGATAACTTTGCTGGGTAGAGTAATCTTGGTTGTAGGTCCTTGCTTTCCATCACTTTCAATATTTCTTGCCATACCCTTCTGGCCTTCAAAGTTTCTTTTGAGAAATCAGCTGATGGACTTATGGGAGCTCCCTGGTAGGTAACTACTGCTTTTCTCGTGCTGTTTTTAAGATACTTTCTTTGTTTTTAACTTTTGGCATTTGAATTTTGTTTAAGACTCTGCACTTCCTGGATTAGTATGTCTATTTCCTTCACCATGTTAGGGAAGTTTTCTGTCATTATGTTTTCAAATAGGTTTTCAGTTTCTTGCTCGCTCTCTCCTTCTTCCCGCAATCCCATGATGCGAATGTTGGTGTGGTTGAAGTTGCTCCAGAGGCTCCTTGCACTACCCTCATATTTTTTTGGATTCTTTTTTCTTTGTGTTGTTCTGATTGGTTGTTTTTTGCTTTCTTGTATTCCAAATCACTGATTTGATTCTTGGCTTCATCCACTTTACTGTTGATTATTTGTAAATTGTTCTTCATTTCACTAGTGTATCCTTCACTTCTGACTGGTTCTTTTTTATGGTTTCCATTTCCATTTTATGCTGTGGAATTTCTGCTCTTCCCCTAAGTTTCTTTAACACCCTCATAACAGTGTTTTGAACTCTGCATCTAGTAGCTTGCTTGCATTCATCTTGTTTAGTTCTTTTTCTGGAGTTTTGTTCTGTTCTTTAATTTGGGCCATGTTTCTTTGCCTCCTCATTTTGGCAGCCTCCCTGTGTTTGTTTCTATGTATTGGGTAGAGCTTTTACATCTCCTAGGCTTGGTAGAGTAGCCAAATGCAGTGGTGTTCTGTAGCGTCCAGTGGCATAGCCTCCCCTATTACCCAAGCTGAGTACTCAAGGTGTGCCCACTGTGCAGGTTGTGTACACCCTCTTTTGTAGTTGAGACTTGGTTGCTGTTGGCACATCCAAGGTCACCTACCATCTGTATTCTGTCCAGGGTCATACAGCATAAACTACATAGTGATCTGAAGGTGGATGCTACTTTTGCTGGGCTTGGAGGTGCCCAGGAGAGACCAAGCTATGAACCAATGCCAGCTGCTGCTAGTGCCACGCCTGGGGCAACTTACAGTGAGAGATACGGTACTCACTGTAGCTGCTTGTTTGAGAGAATATAGGAAAATCTGAAGAATGGGCCAAGAAAAGTCACTGGAAACAGTTTGTATGGACCCAAAATTTGTGTGGGGCTTGGTGTCAGGGAATCACCAGTGTGGGGCAAATAGTGTGAGCCAGGTTGGTGGAGTCTCAGTATGGCACCTACTTACTGGCTCTGTAGGGGGTAGTTTAGAATAGGAACAGTGGCCTCTTCCAGTACTTCTGTCTGGGAGAAAGCTGTCCCCCAGCACTCGCCCTGATGCCAAACAGTTTGGCTTCTTCCTATATGTCCCTGATTTCTTTCAACCTGCTGCCCCCATGCTGGAGCTCAGAGGAGTGAATTCAAGAAAGCCTGTGTGTGGGCCCTTTAAGGGGAACTGTCTGGGACTCCAGAAGTTTCTGTCTTCTACAGCCTCAATTCCTGCTGGTTTTTACAGCCAGAAGTTATGGGGACTTCTCTTCCTGGCACTAGAGCCCTGGGCTGGGGGGCCTGGTGTAGGTCTGGGACACCTCTCTCCTCAGATATTTCTCCTGATTTTTATCTACCACTCATGGGTGGGTGACCAGCACATTCCACATCTCTTCCATATCTACTAGTCTCAGTGTGGTTTCTTCTTTAATTCTGTAATTGTTTCTTCTTTAATTCTGTAGTTGTAGGACTTCCATTCAACTCTATTTCTGATGGTTCTGAATGATAGTTGTCCTATAGCTTAGTTGTAATTTTGATGTGGTTGTATGAGGAGGTGAGCTGTGTTTGCCTACACTGCCATCTTGATTGGAAGTTAAAAAGTATTTTTAGAATATTAGAAAACCATAGGTCAATGTAAAACTATCTATAATTATAGATCTGTGCCTTTTCCTTCTTTATTCCATTCCATTATAATTTCTTTTCAATTCTTTTCTTGTTGTTCATGCCTTTCTTTAAGCTTCAAAAACTTCATATTAAAAATACACAGTTACTTTATCTCAATTTCTGCCTCTAAGTCTCAACTTTCCAATGATACTTGATTTGTGAGTAGGTGATTGTTTTAACTCTGATTTTACTTGGCCTAAGTCTTCCTGGTGAAATCTTTGCAGCAGGAAAACCTCCTGTTGCTTTTATATAATATTGTGTTAGAGGTAGAATTATCTATATGATATACCTGTATCATAATGCCACTGCTTTTAGAAACCACATACACAAATAAGCCTAATTTATTTTTTAATAGTCACGCTCAATGTAGTAATGAAAGACATTAAAGTGACATATGAAAATCATATTAATGTATGGTTTCATCAAATATCTGTAGTTGAAAATTGGAAATGAATTCAGTGACTGCTACATAATGTTGTGTGGAATGAAAATAGCTATTATTTGTTTATTTGGTTTCTGTTTAAGCAAGTAAAATATCATAGCATGGAATAATTGCTGGCAGGGCTTGGTGGGTGAACTTTAAAATAAAAGGAAGAAAGAGGGAGGTGAAACATATAAAGAGAAATATTTAACTAGTTCACTCACAGGAAATGCTGAGGAAGAAGATGGAAGTGCCCTGAAACATATCATGAGAACTTTATGAATTATTAAAAAGAAAGCCACAATGTTACCATCCTTTTATGTCAAGGATAATAAACCTATAGTTTAAATTTAGAGCATCAATAAATTCTGGAGGATACTGAAGGCAGAGTATGATCATAAAGTTGATTGCTTTTCTGAAATAAAATTAGCAGATACAGGCAATACAGTAGATAACAGTATTTAATCACATTTTTTTTTTGCTAAATAATTTCATATCTCTATCAATTTATTTCTAGGAAGATAATTAAAAACCTTGCTTATAAGTTGAAGTAGGAGACAAGTATCCTCTGTCAGGGCAATTCTAAACAATGTTCTTTCTCTCCTACCAAGCTTGATTTAAGGAATCCAACCATGGGGAAATAAGGCTGGAGTTTTTACTGTATTTTTAACTGTTAAATTTTGTGTGTTGAAAGCTAGCATCCCAATGAGAATTTTTGTTAAGAGGGTAGTTATAAAACAAAAAAGACATTTAATTCACTTTTTCTGAAGATGTTTACATGATTTTAAAGGGACTACCTCTCTTATTTTTCCTTTGGGGAAAGTGCTCCTGTGGTATGCTGACCATTCTTTTGGCCTAAACATGCCTCACGCCTGGGGGCAAAGACCCACAGAAGTGCAGGGTCAGGTAGGGTCACAGTTACAGTTTGAACATGTTTTGTTTACGAAAAAGAGTGATCTCAGATTTGGGGAAATCAGATGAAGGGGGGAACATTAGTCCAAGAGTGTGTGCTGTGGGAAATGGTCTTACCAGTCAGGGAGGATTCTGGGAGAACACAGAGCCATCAGTCACAGACCATTCTTTGTTATGGTACCCTCGAGACACTGAGAGAGAGGAGAGAATGCCTGCTCCTCCACCCCCCAACCTGTGAAACAACCGGAGATGAGTTATGCCACTACTGAATAAGAATTGATTTGAGGGGCTTTGTAGAAATACAGCTCTTTTGGGCAACAACAGTATGTGATGCTTTTATCATTCTGTGGTTGATTCATTTTCACCATAGAAACATTAATTTAACTTAAAGACTTATTTTATTTTCTATTTATAGGTTAAATTCTTGTCATTAGAAGTTTATTCAATTTGGAACACATAAAGAAAATAAGGGTGAGCTTTAAAAACTAAGTCTGAAGATAACAGCCCTTAATATTTTAGTGTGTGCTTTCTTCCAGTGTTTTTTAGCACAAACACACTTTGCACAGTTGAGATTATAGTGTTTATATATATTTCAATTCTTGCATTGTTTTATTAACTTTATGTCATTGACACTTTAAAAAAACTTATTAACTGTATTGGGCTTACATTGGTTAATAAAATTATGTAGGTTTCAAGTGTACAGTTCTATAATACCTCAACTGCACTGCATTGTGTGTTCACCACCCAAAGTCAAGTGTCTTTCTGTCATCATACATTTGAACCCCTTTACCTTTTTCTACCTGTCCTTCTCTTTACCTATGGTAACCAACATACTGCTCTCTGTGTCCATGAGTTTTTGTTCGTTTGTCCATTTGTTGCTTTCAATTTTTATCCTATGTGTGGGAAAATAATATGATCTTGACTTTACTATCTGACTTAATTTTCCTTAGAATTGTAACTGAGCAAAACAGAGGTTTGGCTGCCTGCTGCAACGACAGCAAAGCTCATGGGGCCGGTGCTGGTATAAAAGGAGCGAGCTTTCATTCGGGTGCTGCGCAACCTTAGAGAACGATGGACTCTCATTTCGAGGACCATCTTCATCTTCCTGCTCAAGAGCTGTTTTTCCCCAGCATTCATCTTTCTAGCTTTCTGCACACTCAGTGTAAGAACCCACCCCCGCCACCACCTTGGCCAGCGAGGGAGACTCCTCGGTGCTCTGACTACTGTCTTGAGATCCATCTATGGTAGTCTTAGTATGATAGTCTGATGGTAGTCTCGAGATCCGTCTACGTTGTCACAAGTGACCATATTTCATCTTTTCTTATGACTGAGTAGTATTCCATTGTGTATGTGTACCACATTCTTTTTATTCAATCATCTATTGAACACCCTTCAGGTGCTCCCATGTTTTGGCCCCCGTGAATAATGCTGGTGTGAACATAGGGGTGCATATATCTTATTATCTACTTGAAATTTTGAAAATATGACACTCTTTACATGTTTAAAGACTCTCTGTTAAAATAGTTTAAAAAGCCAAGTGATATTTCATGAAAAGATTTATCATAACTTACTTGGCACTACCTTATTATTGAGTATTATATTAAGTTTATATAAATAATGTTATATTTTAACCATATTAATGTTATAACAAGCATTTATGTACATTTTGATAATTTTCTTAGAATTTACTTTTAGAAGTGGAAATACTGGTCAAAAAGAGTAAATATTTTCAAAGTTGTTCTTGAGATATATTGTAAATTGCTTTCTCTGAAGATTATACCAATACACATTAACTAGTATTAATGAGATTCACTTCATCATATCATTGACCATGATGAATGTTATCATTAATACCTGAAAAATCATGTTTTAATTTTTTCACTGAATATTGTTTTTCCATTTATCAGCTAGTTACATTTCTGTTCTGAGAAATGTTTATGACTCTTCCTTTTTTTGTCTATTTGCTTACGAGACTTTAATTTTTTTTTAATGGTAAAGTATTGGCTCATGCACTAAATTTAAATTTAAAGAACAGCTTCTAGGAATGCATCTGTCTGTCCATCAGTTAAACACTTCAAACTGCCTTTACTATCTTTACATATATGATGGAAAAGTGCAGGTTATAACGATCCTGTTATTTTTCTTGTCAAAAGTCCATGATAGCTCTGTAGCACACAGAGTAAAATTCAGGACTCTACAAAATATAACTGCAGCGTATTTTTATCTTTTCCTTAAAGTACTATTCCCCTTTCTGCTGGTATTCTTCACCCCATGCTGGACTTCTATCCCTGTTAAACTTGAATCTTTATTATGTAAAAATATTTCCTGTTCTTCACTTTGAACCATACAGACTCTCTCTATGCTAATAATCTCTCCTAAGCTTGCATATTTAAATTCTCCTGTTCTACCTCCTTGTCTAAGTCTTCCCAGACATCCTCCAAACAGAAGTAATCTTTTTTTCTCTATTATCTCATCATGCTCAGTAAATCTATTATAAGGCTTTGCATTGGGAGTGGCTGTGGTACCCCTGAATGGTGGGGGAACTGGTGTCAGGTGTCATCAGGCTTACTTGAAACCTTGACTTCTGTTTTCTGTTCCTCACAGTGCTTCGTTGCTGGCTCTATCTTTCTTGGCTTCTATGGGCAGTGAGTCTATTCTCATGACCACATCAATTCCTCTTTTCCATTGTGTTTCCATTGACCGGGCAAAATCCCAATCCTGGATGAATACAGTTATTTTTCTTACCTGTGCACTAGGACTACTGGCCACATGTGGGAAACTTCTGCAACTAGCTGGTGTGGTATGGTTACCCTTTGAACTTGACGGGCCCTCAAAATTTCTTACTTTCAATGCTTTTTCCTCCACTTTTTTCAAATCTCTTCACCCACCACCTCCTTGCTTTCTCATAGGAAATCACATTTTCTGCTCTACAAAGAAAATTGAAGCCTAGGTCAGAACTGATTCAAATTCCCATCACCAAATCTCAAACTCATCTTCATTTATAGACCCCATTCCTTCCCTTTTTTGTTCTTTTTTAGTGGAAAGAGTACTTCCTCTAACAAAAGGCAAGTTCTCTGTCTATACTCTCTTAATCCCTCCTGCCTACAGAGAAATCTTGCCCTAGAGCTGTGGGTCTCAAGACTAAATCTTCAACACAATCATTTGCAGGTGGTTTTTTAATATCCAGATTGTGGACCCCACTCCCAGAGTTTTTGATTCAGTTGGTTGAGGTAATGCATGAGAACCTGCTTTTCTAACATATACCCAGGTGATGCTGCTTTCCATCGACTACGCTTTGAGACTCACTGCTTATATTAGGGCTCTGCTGAGAAACAGAACAAATAGGGTGTACGTGTGTACATAGACCCACACAAATTTTCTGTAAGGAATTGGCTCCCATGATTATGGATGCTGAGAATTCCAAGATCTGCTGTTAGTAAACTAGAGACAGGAAACATTATGATGCAGTTTTAGCCCAAAGGCCATAGCCTCGAGACCCAAGAAGAGCCATGTTTCGTTCGAGTCTGAAAGTGGGAAAAAGTTGATGTCTAACTACAGAAGCAATCAGGTAGGAGAAATTGTCTCTTATTTGAAGGGGGGTCAGGCTTTCTGTTGTATTTAGACCTTTGATTGAATGAGGCTCATTCACATTATAGGGGGCAATGTGTTTTACACAGTCTACTGATTAAAATGTAAATATTATCCAAAAACATCCTCACAAAACCTCCAGAATAACATTTGACCAACTATCTGGGCATCCCATGGCCCATCAAATTGACACATAAAATTAACCATCACACTACCCTGTAGTTTATCCCACCTTTCTATTGCATTCTCTGTCTATGACTGTCTATCAGTTACCAATCACCCCCAAAGCTCCTTACTTTAAACCCATATTATCTTTTGACTGTCATCCTACACATTTCTCCTTCCCTTCATACCCAAGGTTAATAAAAGAGGTTGTCTATAATTGTTGTTTCTGTATTTCACTTTGTCCTCACTGCTGAATCCACAATAGAGCACTCTAGTGTCTAGATCCCCAATTACATCCAAACTGGACTTAATAAAGATTCGTATGTTAGTATATGCAGTGTAGAAGGATCAGTCATAATTTTGTTAATCTAGGATGACATTTTGCTTTAATAATCAAGTCCTCCTTTCTGAAACCCTTCCTTTGGGTTCTGGTGCAATAATACACTGATTTTCCTCCTCACCCATTGTTGTCTTTGTTAGAACTTTCTCTTCTTTGTGATCCTTAAGTTTCAGTGTTCTTTGGCACTGTCTTCTAGGCTCTTCCAGTTCTTAATTACACAGGATTTGGGAGTCTCATTTACTCTCATAGCTTCAATAACTATTTATATGCTGACTTACCCTTAAGTGTATTTCTAGCCTGAACTTATACCTATATATTCAAATTCCACTTGACATCTCCACTTGAAATAATTTTGTCTGGAATCTAAATATCGATATGTTCACAACTGAACTCATCATCTTTCCCCATTTTCTCCTTCCTTCTATGGATTTGCCCCCACTGCATTCTTTCTTGAGTCATTAGTCTTTTTAAGATGGAGCCTTGGGAGTTATCCATCATCTTTCTCTCTCCCTAATTTTCTGTATCAAAATCTCATATTGATAATTTTTAAATATCTCTCAAGTGCATCTGTTTCCCTTTTTTGCCACTGCCACCATCCTGATTTAGGCCGCCATCATCTTTTTACTGGCTTAATCACTTCCTAAAGCTACCTCCCTGACGTATGTTGTATGTCTCTCGAGTTATCATTCAGTTTCCAAAGCCAGAATGATCCTGTAGACATCACATTTGATCACCCTCTTCTTAGACTTAAAACTGAAGTGGCCTCCATTTGCTGTTAGATTAATGGCCCCAAACTTTACAACCTTAAGATAACCTGTAAGCTCTTCAAAATCTGCATTGCTTTCTGTTCAGCAACATAAGTCTTTTTCCATGTCCACATCATTAAAACACTCTCTTATTATTTTGGACCTTTGAACAAGTTCTCTCCTAGAAAAATCTCTCCCTCACATCCAAGACTTTCACGCTCCTCCTACCCCAGTTCCACCCCCAAAATCCAGGATTTTCAATAGTTACTAAATGTTTGTGAAGCTCACCTGCCAAATAGGGGCATCTCATTTAATCTCGATGGGGAATTTTCAGAGTCTTAAATGAATACAAAACATATGTAAAGTATTCTGTGTAGTACCTGGCACATAAGATGCTCACTAGATAGAAGTTTTTTCTCCGACATGAGAAACCAAAGGATTGGTGTCAATCTCTTGCACTAATTTGCTCCAAATGCTTCTATTCTTCCACAAGTGTAAGCACCATGCTTTTAGACACAGTAATTATACTGCTGTCTTTTTGATCAGAATATTGACCTGAAGAGGTGTTATCATTTCTGAAATGATCCTCTGAATATTTTTGGACTATTTCTTGTACATTATTGGTTCAATTTCCAAAATTCATGGAAATTCATTTTCATGGACAAAAACCTTTTTTGGGGCCATGAAAATGAATTTTAATATGTCATATTTTTTCAGTGAAAAGGCACATTGGATAAATTTAATATATTTACCACATAAAAGGTGGTTTATTTTATTTTGTATCATCTATGTATGGGCAAATACATAGTTTTAAGGCAGGTGAGAGAATTGTGTGATATAAATAGCTCCTTTGAGATTTATAATTGCAGCCAAGCTACATATGTATGTATGAGTCATCTCAAGGAGCCTGTATTTTAAGAGAGGTGTGTAAGATATTACTTTATTGGTTTGATATGGGAACAGGCAAGACTTTAATCAAAGACTGCTACTTTGGAAATGCTCAATTTCAGGTAAATGATGCAGAATGCCATTCATATATATGATTCAAACCCCATAGGTACATGAACAGAATTTTCAGAACAAAAGAAACCTTGAAATGTTCTCTAGGCTATAATAAAGAAGCATGTTAAAAAGTAAAAAGTCTCAGGAAAGCCTACTATTAGTCTACATTATAGCACAATGGATTGGGTAAAATCACATCTAAACAATTGAATTTTACTAACCAACTAGTACAGGTCGATACAGGCAAGGTGGACTGACAAATATCTTTGAAATGCAGCTATGCCTCTCTAAAATCATCTGGGAAGGTTGAGACTGAGTTTTTTCTTGCAAAACTGCAAAAGCAGTGACATAGGAAACTTATGTAAGGTAAAAGCACAACTCAATTGTAAAGCAGAAAAAAAATATCATCATAGTCTTAAGCAATTATAGATCAGGTCATGTGATATATACCACTGCATGATAATTTGGCTTGAATTTCTAGGCCACATATCGATATCCCCCACTTAGGTGAGTATAGTACTTTCTGTTCTATGAGGACATGTGAGCAGACATACTTCTCTTCTCTCAATGAGTGCTAGATTCTCCCAGTGTGTAAATTAAGCTCTTTTGGAATCTGGTACCAGGACACAAGGGTATCATTCAGTGTATTGAAGTAGTAATTTACTAAATGGGACCCTCATGGCCCAAAAGAGTTTATGCAGCTTCCCTAATGCCTACCTTAACCAGGCAATGGTTTATGGCCTGGAGAACCCAATGAGTGGTCAATTATACTATTACATTTAGGAAAGGAGACCCATATTTTCCCAGAAATTGTAACTTACTTTATGCTTTAGCTCAAAGTCAGGTTATTTTTAGCCCTCTTATTCCCACTAGAACTTTTCCTCACTTTATTTTCTACTTTGCTTCTATTATGTTGCCTAAGTAGCACTCTCTTTCCTCCAGTTAGTGATTCTATTGTATTTTAGTTACCATAATTTTTTCCCTAATGGGATTCATTTGGAAAAAGGGATTATTAGGAAAGATGATAAACATTGAAAAGTCTGCCACTTGGTTGCATTCATTATTCTTCTAATTCATTTTCAGTAATAACTTTTCTACTTGGTAATTAAAAAACGATATCTAAACTTTTGACCAAGGCTTTATTACAGCATTAACAGAACAGTATTTTTTTTGTGTAGGTACCTCATTATTGTCTAACAACGACCACTTCAGAATTGTTTCAAACTTTTAAAAGAGAGTCTCTGTTAACTCACTCTGTTTGGAAATTTTAAAAGCAACACTAAGAAAATTAAATTTAATAGTTTATGAGTAATCAGCTAATTAAAAAATATGACATTAAAATTTCCCATTGTTTTTGAGGTTTTGAATTTGATCTGTTTTTATTTAGTAGGACAGCATCGTTCATGCAGTGAATGGAAAAGGTAATGTGCTGTGGAAGGCGAGGTGGGGAGGGAGACAGGAGGCCGAGGCGCAGCTCAGGTGAGCTTTGCTCGAGGCCAGATTTCTAACAGGCAGGGGACCCTGAACAGTCCACCACCCAGGTGTTGGGGACCCCTGCTCTAGGTGACCACTCAACTTCCACTTTTCCAATTTTCCTTTTAGTATTTTTCTCACTGGCATTTTCTTAAAAACTGGTAACATAATGCACAAGAAACATGTAAAGTGAAAGCAGCCAAACACAGTCTGCCTGCCTATAATGTCTCTACAATGTTTTTCATGTAGCTTGCCACACTGTTGATTTTCTTTTAAAAAGATTCTATTTCTTTTTAGAGAGATAGGAAGGGAGGGAGAAAAAGAGGGAGAGAAACATTGATGTGTGGTTACCTTTTGCATGCCCCCAACCCGGGAGTGGCCCGCAACCCAGGTGTGTGGCATGACCAGGAATTGAACCAGAGACTTCCTGGTTTGCAGGTTGCACCGAATCCATTGAGCCACACCAGTCAGGGCCACATTGTTGATTTTAATGGAAGGACTTAGATACAGGAGCACTCTAAAAGTGTTCTCATTCACCATTTTCCTCATCAATACAGGATCTTTTACGATGAAGCTTTAGTTATATGGCATCTACCTTGTTCTAAATTTGGCCCTTTTCTGCATGTGTTGTTGAGCCAATTGCTGTGTTATTTAGTCACATCTTAGGTGTATTACTTCCCTTTTTCTATTACAGTTATATAAACAGCTGGGTCTGAATGTTGCAATATCCTCATCCTGTTGAGTCGGAGCCCAAATATCTTCATGAGAAATATGAAAATAGTAGCCTAATTTCAGAATAAGAAATCACGTTAGGTTGTAGAGCAAAATCTCAACTGAAGGTGATTTTAACCCTCAGGGAATGTTTGACAATGCCTGGGAACATTTTTGCTTGTTGCAAGTTGAGGCTGGATGTGTATAGGTTAGTGCTATTAGCGTTAGTGGGTATAGGCCAGGGATTCTGTTAAACTCTCTACAGTGCAGAAGACAGTCTCCCACAACAGATCCATCCAAAGTCCTCGCAGTGCTGAGAAATCCCATTGTAGACAGAGAGAACCATAGTGGTATAATATCAAAATCAGTGCAAAGTTTTAATAATGAACACAATAAATTCAGAGGGAGCAGTTTACTTAGGATCATAAATAATAAATATCCTTTAGAATAATAAGTTGTGTTTGATTAATTTAGTAAAAAATTTCTCATGACACTATTCAAATAGATCAAATAAGCTCTGCCCTTGTATTACATTTTCTTAATTTAAAAATCATTGCTCAACTTTTTTTTTTTTAAGCTTTATTTATTTATTTTTAGATAGCAGGGAAGGGATGGAGAAAGAGAAGGGGAGAAACATCAGTGTGTGGTTGCCTCTCATGCACCCCCTACTGGGGACCTGGCCCGCAACCTAGACATGTGCCCTGACTGGGAATTGAACCAAAAACCCTTTGGTTTGCAGGCCAGCATTCAATCCACTGAGCCATAGCAGCCAGGGGTTTGATCAAGTCTTATTTTGCATATCTAAAACTCAGAAAATCTCTTTAGAAAAAATTGCATTTACTGAGAAAATAAAGAATTAGTATGCACAGCTGTCAAGATTTATATACAATTTCCTTTCCATTTGGTAAGTGAGTTTTATTAAAACAGGTTTGAGATGTCTTAAGTTTATCAAAGCTATTGACTGTGGAATATATTAATTAAAATACTCGAAAATAAAGCTACTTAATTTATCATTGCTAAAAGGCTGTGAGACAATGACAAACTTGTTTAGCACCCTGAAACTGTGCTTCAGATACAATTTATTATCATGTTTTCCCTAAAGAGCCATTATGTGACATAATTAAGAATACATACCATATATGGATTCATCAGGTAGTCTGTCATCTACTAGGCTAATATGGATGTTTTGACCAAGCTATGCTCTCCTTAGATCAGCTATTTTTCAAATAACATCTTATTTTAAATCACCATATATAAAGTGGGTTGAATTTGAGTTACTTTATTGTTAAGGAAGTAGGCCTGCCTTGCCTTTTGCAGCAGCTGCAAGGCATCATCCCAGAAATCCAGTGTTCTGCTGAAAAGGGTTTGAAAACCACTGGTCTGAAGCAAGGACATATCAAGCTTTTTTTTTTTTTAAAGCTAAATTTTAGTTTTTACGACATTTAAGTCCCTCTCTTGAGGAAGGAACAAAGGACAAAACTTTTTTTTTCATATTTATAAGTTTTTCAAGTTTAATTTGAAAAATAATTTTAAGGTTAAACTATCTGGAATTTTTTTTGATATATTCTTTAAAACTGTATTCTTTTTAGAAAAGTTTTTTTTTATTGTTATTCAGGTACAGTTTTGTCCATTTTCCCTTCATCACTCCCCCCACCACCCAGCCCCACCCTCAACCCCATCCCCCCTTGACTTTGTCCATGAGTCCCCCATTTACGTTCCTTGACCACCCTTCCCCTGTTTCCCCCGTCTTCCCCTCCACCCTCTCCTCTGTTCACTGTCAGTTTGTTCTTCACTCAAGTGTTGGAAGCAACCTAGGTGCCCATCAGTAAATGAGTGGATCAAAAACCTGTGGTACATTTACACAATGGAATACTACAAGCAGAAAGAGAGGAGGAGCTCCTATCATTCACAACAGCATGGAAGGAACTGGAGAGCATTATGCTAAGAGAAATAAGCCAGGAGGTAAAAGACAAATATCGTATGATTTCACTTCTTATTTTTATATAACTGGTCATTGTCTGACTTACTAGAATTTAGTTTTCATAAGACATAGAATTTGTCCTTCTTCCTTGGTAGGAAGCTCATAGGCATTTAGCACACATTTGGTGAATGCATCAGCGAGTTATTATACTAAGTGATGATCAGACTGTGTAGAAGTGTCTAAAGCAATAGACATGTATACATATCCTGACCTATATTTCTTGGCTTTACAAAGGGGTAGATGACAAAGTAGGGGGATATGATAATGGTGTCTAATATATGTAGAAATAACATAAAAATAGAATTAGACATGGGTTTGGCATCTAGAAAACAGAACTGAGAGTATGGGTGGAAGTTGTTTAGAATAAACAATAGAACAGTAGGTGCTTGGGAGGGGGCAAGCTCTGCCTCACTGATGATGTTTGACTACAGGCTGGGTGGTAACCTGTCCTGTATGCAGTGGCAGGATCTCCACTTTACATTGGAACTTGATCTAGGAGCCCTAGGGGCCTTCCCTATCTGACTGGCATGCTGGAATTTTGTGATTACGGAGGAGTTCTTATCTGTGTTTTCCAGCATTAATCTATCATTGTGATTCAATGGGTTTGTTCTTCAAGTCACACCTTGATGGACCTCCTCTTAAAACTCACTGTGGTCTCAGAAATAATGCATGAATTAAAGAAGCTATTTTGAGAGGAAAAAACATTAAACAATACGGAAGGATTGGATAGAAAATATCTTCTTGATGACTTAATATTTTAATAAACATATTAAAAAACAAATCAATGCATGCCTTAGACACTACTTTCAAAGACTTTTCTAAAACTTACGTGGAACAGAATCAATAGGAACACACCTTTATTTGTTCAATAGCCTTAAAAGTTACTGTCAGGACTGTAACTAGGATAGGAGGTCAGTTCTGAAACAACTTTACATATTACATGTTAAACTTTATTTTTTAAAAGCATCATAAACCTGCCATTGTGTTCTTTAATATTTCCTATGGAATTTTTAATTTATCTTTTTCTGTTATTGGCTAATGTGTTCGATGTGAGAAATAAAGAGAAATAATGGGCTAGAATCCTTGAAACATTAATTGACTTCTGGAAATCATAAAACATCTTATGCCAGGTCTTATCATTGAACACAACATTAGAAGAGGTTCAAAGTCCATATGCAACTGGAAAAAAACTCACATCTCCATTTCTCACAAAATTTTTCATTTTGTCATGTGACAGTATGTGACTCTACAAAGACAAGCACAAGAAAACCTGCATTTTGTTATCTGGCAATTAAAACCTATGATTTCTCTTTGGGGTCATTTTTCAGAAGGTATAAAATATATATAGAATTCAAATTATGTAGCATTACATATTAACTTGTTGTTATGGATGTGATTTCTAATGCTACTCTGACCACTTTTTACTTGATCAACTGTAGACCCAGACAAAATCCAGTGCCCAATATCATTGACTTTTAGCCTTTTTCATCTTATACCACACATAAACTAATTAATAAATTCTGTGGCATGCTAAAAAATAATTTTTTGCCCACCTGACAAAAAATAGGTGTCATTTTCATTGATTTACCAAAAATAATAATAGTAATCACCTACCCTTTTTTCTCCAAAGTGACTTTTTAAGAAAGCAGGTGCCTATACATGTATAAAAAGGTTTCTACTACCAAGAATTAACGAATCAGACACAAGTTCATTATGTTACATGACCAATAAGAGGTAAATCTATTATATAGCCTATATATTTAAGGTTCAACACAGGCATTCACACCAGGTAGCTATTGTTCTGGTGGCTGTTGTGATTTTTAAATTCGACAATCTAAGGAGAAAGAAGTCAGTACCCCCCAACTAAATAGTCAGGTATTGTATGTTTTAAAAATTGTTGTGGCACACTGATTGAAAATTGCTGCCCTAGATAATCTCCTTTTTTATTTTATTTTATTTTATTTTATTTTTTTGCTTTATGATTTTCTTTAGTTTTACTTCTTATTTACATTTATAGTTTTAATTCTTATTCTTTGCCTTCATAGTTTTCCAAGAGTAACGGTATCAAGAAATATTTGTTGAAACTTGCCCTGTGGAGGACATTATATAATAGCTTCCACTTCACTTCCTCACCCTGCAGAACTTGGCTTTAGTACTGTAGTCTGCTCTCTGGTATTGTATGTGTTGCAGGAGGAAGTTAGTTTTGTTGATATTCATAAATTCTTTCCATTTTTGCCCTCTTTCCACTATTTTCTAAACTTCTTGTCCTTATCTCCTTTATTTTCTATTCTATCATTTTAAATGTATCTTGGGAATTTTTTCCATCATAGTTTTTACTGTGAAGTACTGTATTAGTGTTCTACTGCTGCTCTAAGAAATTACCATAAATTTAGGGGCACGGCGCAACACAAATTTATTCTTTTACAGTTCTGGAAGTCAGAAGTCCAAACTGGTTCTCACTGAGCAAAAGTCAAGGTGTTGCAGGGCTGCATTCCTTAATGGGGGCCCTTGGGAAGGATTCATTTCCTTGCTTCTTCTAGGCATCTGCATTCCTAGGCTCCTGGCCCCCTTTCTCCATCTTCAAAGCCAGCAACTATGATCAAGTGAATGATTCATATTGAATCATTTGAAATGACTGGCTTGCCTTCCTCTTCAACTTTTGATGACCTTGTAATTATACTGGGCCCACGTGGATAATCCAGGATAATCTAACTCAAGGTCAGCTGATTAACAACTCCATTTTTTCTGCACTCTTAATTCCCCTTTGCCATATAACAGGCACTGCATTCATGGGTTCTAAGGAATAGGGTGTGGACAACTTTGGGGGCCATTTTTATGTCTACCATGAATACCTACCTCTCTTTCGTTTGATAACTGCAACCTTTCCTGCAATCAAGCCACTCCCCACTCAGTAGGAGGAGCCCCTCTTCTTTTACGTGGTCTCACTCCTGTGTTTTTCACATTGTCTCTTTCCTCCTGGCCCCTGCTGATGCTGAATAAGTGTATAAAATAGAACCTATTGGTGTATTGGCTTTATGCATTTAAAGCACCTTTAAACCACAGTTAAATTAAGTTCATAACTAAGTAAAAGAAAAAATAGGTAAAGATTGCTGCTTACCTTTTTCTCCCCTTTTAAAATTATTTATATTGAACCTGTTTTCTTCCTTTCTTTTTTCATAATATCTAACTAATTTCATACCACTAGAGACAAAAAGAACAATGTAAAAGCTGGAACCACTCTGAGAAAACATTTTAGTTATTTATCATTTTATTTTTATTTGTCCCACTTTTTCTTTTTCCTATTTTTGTAATTTACTGTGAATTGTACAAATGATTTATACTTACTCTCTTCTGATTTTTAGCATTGATGTGAACTTATATAATTATACTTCTGTTAGTCTTTTTGTGCTTTAAAATGTTGATTCTATTTTTTTCCTGCTATATATAAAGTGGGTATTTAATCCCATCAACATGTTTTTGAGGAAAAAGCTTTTAGCTTGAAAGAATGCTGATGGTCTTTAATAATTAAGACTGTGTAGTTACCAAGTTCTCTTAATTTCCAGCATGTAAGATATTTCTACAGGCGATAAGCTCGTTACTCACATGCTATTTGCTGACATCTGATTTCTTTCAGAGACAAAGGAGGCAGGGGCCTAACCATGTCCGCGTCCATCCATACGTATTGGGGATGTTGTTGTTTCTTCACATAGGGAGAACAGTTCCCCTTATAGCTTCCCTGAAATAAACGAAGATCAAATCTATGTGACATTTTGAACCATAATCAGGAACCAGAATATTGGGAATTCTTGGAAAGGAAGTGATTTTCTCACAATTTAAATTTACATCAGAGGACGGAGATTCATGTGTTTCTAGACTATTTCAATTCGTTGAGTTCTACTCATTCTGAATAAAGCAGTCCTTTATGCAATCAGTGAAGCCAACAAGGCACTACAGTTTCTGAGTTCAGAACAAATTATTTCCCATTGTAAGGGATCCCTATCATTGAGAAATAGCTTCTCTACTCACTGAAATAATGAGAAAATGACACACTGATTTTTTCAGTGATATGAATACATTCCCTTTAAGACCAGCATCTGTTAGCACTGCTGACTCTTCAGGCTGAACTCTCGAATTAGGGTCAAATCAAGGGAATGAAATGCATACGTGCAAATTCTAAGACTAAAGTGACACAGGCAGTCAGGGTATTTTTCTGTTATCTGTGCACAAGCACAGGCTTAGGGCTTTTCATAAATCAAATAGAAATATTTGTCTTTTTATCATGACCTTTTAACTTGTTCTGAGTAGATTTTATGAACCTAATGAAAAATTGAATATAACTTTCCACCATAACTTCTGAGTGATCATACTGTATAAGGATCACTGTAAAGAAAGGAAAGAGTTTGATATAATAAACACTGAGGCTTTACCTGGGAGTGCCAAAAGATACCATTAGTTGGTAATTTGCAACTGGTTTTTATGGCAAACATTTCAGGGTCTAGAGGAAATGTGAACAACAGAATATCCATTTTTAGTTCCTGATACTTTTATAGCAGGCCGACAAGAGCTGGAAGGTTCAGACATTTGTCTTGAAATAATGAGAGAAGTTTCTCCTTTCTGAATTAGTTAGAAAGTTGGTACTTAAACTGCCCCCAGGCATGGACTGTGAATCCAAGTATATCCACACCAAGCTATCTTTCATTTAAGTCTGCTTAATAAATCATCTTCCTAACTGGAGCTGGGGGATAAAAGTTCATGCCTCTGGCACAGCTGAGAAGGAGAAAAAGATCAGGAGCATGGAAGTTTTAAGAAATGTAATTTTATTTTCAAATTGGGTTTTCTGACATGTAAGGAAAAATACTATTTAAAAAACATTCCTACTTGGATAAAAGCAGCTGCTCCTAGATGGTTCAAAATAATATTTGAAAAGCTGGAGATGGCTCAGCCTTTGTCCAGGATTCAGTGAATTTAATGGAGTAAACGCTAGACCAAAGCTTCATGAAGAGAGGGCTAGGCAACCATTGATTGTTGAATGAGTTAATGAAAGAGT
Organism: Mormoops blainvillei; assembly: GCA_004026545.1. NCBI lineage: Eukaryota > Metazoa > Chordata > Mammalia > Chiroptera > Mormoopidae > Mormoops > Mormoops blainvillei. Next base: position 16,727 of record PVJD01006441.1, on the reverse strand, counting down.
AAAAATTTGACTTCTTTAGATTGCAGGTAAGCTGTTTGATATGGATAAAGATGTATGTTTTGATACTATTGCTAGGGAGATTGCGTGTGACATTTTTTACCATCAAACTTGTAGGTTCTCTCTGGTCAAAAATTTAATGGGAACCTGATGAAAATGTTTATAAGGCTATATAGTAAACATGTTTATGAGGCTTTCACAGAAGTAGTGTGATTTGTTTTGGGCAGGGAAAGGTTTTGTAGCTTAATGTATTCTTTCAGTAAGTAAATGTTTGTTGTATGCCTACTATGTGTGCCAGGCAGTGGCTAGTCCTCTAGCCTTAAACATATTCCCTCTGCTTTTGGAGTTACAGGCCTGTAAACAGTTAAAAATCTATACAGAGTGAATGCTATAATGGACTAAGAGCAATGCATCACAGAAGCATATACAAATAAAATCCAGATAAAGCGGTTAGGAAAAGCTTTCTAGAGGAAGGAACATCTTTTCTGAAGCCTTAACTTAAAATAAGAGAGAGCCAGAAGAAGGGAGCAGAAGGAGTGTTTGAGGCAAGAGAGCTTGATGAGATTTAGGAACCGAAAGCACTTTAGAAGCACTTTAGAGTGAAGAATGGGGAGAGCCGAAGCTGACATGGTGAGCTGAGGTCAAATACCACGTGATCTCATGTATAAGTGGAACCTAAACAACAAAACAAATAAGTGAGCAAAATAGAACCAGAGGCATGGAAATAAAGAACAAACTGACTGTAACCAGACAGGCGGGGAGGGGAGTGTGATAATGAGGCAAAGAAGGTGAAGAGTCATCAAGGAACATGTATCTTTATACATGTTCCATGCATCCATATACAAAGATAATGGGGAGGCATGAATGTGGGAGGCAGGGGTGGGGAGGGTTGGGGAGAGTAATGGGGGGAAAATGGGGACAACTGTAATGGAACAATAATAATTAAAAAAAAAGCATTAAAGGCCATGCCAAGGAGTTTAGAATTTATTCCTAGAGCTTGATTAAAATAGTAATTAAGTGCATCATATGACACAGGATGATGGGAAGTCACTGAAACTTTTAAGGAAAGGAAGTACAAAATCAGATTGGTGCTTTAGGACACTATATTGATAGTAGTATGAAAAGCAGATATAGGGAACCTGAGAATGGGGGTAGACTGATTGCAAGAGCCTAGTGAGAGACAATCATAACTTAAAGCAGAGAGGGAGCTAGGGTATTAGGGGAAATGGGCTGATTCAGGAGATAGTTATGAGAAAGAATGTTCAGATATTGGTGATTACTGGACAAGAAGTACGTGAAAGACCAAAGAGTTCATGGTTTCGTCCCAGGCATGGTAAGTTTTAGGTACACATGTGAGATCATGGAAAAGCTGTGTGGGACACAGTTAAATATTCAAGGTTAAAGCTAAAAAAAGATCTGAGTGAAGGATATTTGACAGCCATAGATCTAAGAGTGGAAATGGAAACCATGGAAATTAATTCAGTTGCTCAAGGTGAATATGTAGAGTCTTAATAGCAGGTTCTAAGACAATGGTTTTTAACAAATGAACAGAGGAAGACAAATTGGCCAAGGAGGCTGGGAATGGGTGAACAGATAGGTGAGAGAGGTATAGCAAGAGGCTGTGGTGTAAAGGAAGCTAAGGGAAGAAAATGTCTCACAAAGGAAACACACAGCAGAGGCCGTGTGGTGGTCAGTTGAAGACGGGACTGAGCAATAAGGTGGTTGTCAGTACCTTGGGGAGAGCCCTTTCCTCGGAGTGGTGAGAGTATGTGGATGCAGAGCATGCACTGTAAGAGAGCAAGAGCGAACACAGTGCTCTAGGGGAGTTTGAGTGTGAGGAGAACAGAACAATGGCATGATGCCAGATAGGTAACGGTTATAGGGAAAGATGTATACTTCCCCCCGCCCCCCAGTTTTGTTTGTTTTAGTGAGACCAGAGTATATTTAAATGCAGATGAGAAGAGTTTGAACATGAAGTCAGAAGGGTGGGAGTAGGGTAGGATAATTGAAAAAAAAATATTCCAAGAGTAGCTGAACTGGGCTGGGATGGGGCTGAATTCAGACAACAGAAAACCCTTAGGTTGGCTGACTGTGACCAGGGAGGTGGTGGGAAGTGGAACTTTGAGGAGCTTGAAAACTTTTGAGATGGTAGTTGTAGGAAATAGAGGAAAGCTAAAAATGCAGATACATTGCCAAACAGCATGAAGAACCCAGTACAAGTTGAATGCTATGAAACTATACTGGCACCAATATGACTATGACTTTTTTTCTCCAGCAATGCCCAAGACCTGAGCTTAGGCAAGTGAAATGCAATGGGACAAGATTAATGGGACATTTATAAGTGAGTAGCTGGAGTGATGGACTGGGCACTTATCTCCAAAATTTTTTGTTTTCATGTTCTTAAAAAATTTGGAAATCTCTCACCCATTTTAACATCAAAATCTAACACTGTAGCAGAAGTTTAAATGTTGTAAAATTAGGACTTCTGGCCAAGATCGAGGCATAGGTAAATATACTTTGCCTCCTTCCACAACCAAAAGAAGGACAACAACAAATTTAAAAACAAAAACAAACCAAAACTGGAAGAAAATTGAATTGTATGGAAGTCTGACAGCCAAGAAGTTAAAGAAGAAACATCCATCCTGACTGGTAGGATGGTAGGATGGGTGGAGATGGGCAGCTGGGATGGAGAGAGGATACCACAAGGCAGTGGCTGGAAGACCAAGTGGTCCCATGTTTGTGTGCAGATAAACTGGAAGGAGCAACTTGGGGGTGAGACAGACCATGCAACCCAGGGCTCCAGCATGGGTAAAGAAAGCCTCAAGACCTCTGGCTGTAAAAACCTGTGGGTGTTGATGTGGCAGGAGAAAATCCCAGATGCCTCACAGGAGAGTTCATTGGAGAGACCCATAGGGTCCCAGGATGTACATAAACCCACCAACCCAGGAATCAGCACCAGAAGGGCCCAATCTGCTTGTGGGTAGCAGGGAAAGTGACTGAAAGCTGGGCGAGAGCTGAGCAAGTGGCATTGTTCCCTCTTGGACCTCTCCAGGACATACAGCACCACAACCCACGATGTGGGCTGCCCCACCCTGGTGAATAGCTAAGGCTCTGCCCCTTACAATGAAAAAGGAGCAAGACAAAGAAATGCAGCCCAAATGAAATGACAGACCAAACCTCCAGAAAAAACACAGCTAAGTGGTGAAGAGATAGCCAACCTATTAGATGTAGAGTTCAAAGAATGAAGTCTACATCTAATAGGCTGTAGAATGGAAGGAAGGGCAGATAAGGTAAACTTAAAGTTCATCATCACCAAGTCCTTATTATATGAAATGTTAAAGGGGCTTATCTAAGAAAAAGAAGAAGATCAAAATGTATGAACAGTAAAATGACACAAAACTCACAACTATCAACAACTGAACCTACAAAAACAAAAACTAAGCAAACAACTAGAACAGGAACAGAATCACAGAAATGGAGATCACATGGAGCATTATCAGTGGGGAGCGGGAAGGGGGAGAATGGGGGAAAAGGTAGAGGGAATAAGAAGCGTAAATGGTAGGTACCAAGTAGGGGGAGGTTAAGAATAGTATAGGAGACGGAGAAACCAAAAAACTTATATGTATGACCCATGGACATGAACTAAGATGGGGAATGCTGGTGGGAGGAGGAGGGTGCAGGGTGGAGGGATATAAAGAGTAGAAAAAAGATGGGACAACTGTAATAGCATAATCAACACAATATATGTAAAAAATAAAAAAATGTAAAATTAAGTAGTTGCAAAGGATGTGTTTTATGTCTTATTTTATATAATATACATACATTAAATGTATTTTTATCCAAATCTCAGAGCTGCAAATTTAGCTCATTCCATTTATAGAACATGTCCTTCAGATAATCAGGCATCATTGTTAAGCTAATCATTCAAATCAAGTTTACTTTTCATCAGAAAAGGTATGATTTTATTTTAAAATTCATATAGTCATGTATCTGCCTAATCCTCTGTATTCTCACCTCTGTATTCTGAATTTAATTTATTGATAGATGGATGATTGATTGATAAGTAAATAGGTGGGTGAGTAGATGGATAAAACAAGACATGAATGAGCAGATACTTGTCTTGAGTGTGTCTCCTGGATGAAACAAGGTCCCCTCAATTTTTCTTTCTGAAGCTCTTTTGCCTTTGCTTTCAGGAGACTTGCTCTCAGGAAAGTGACCTTCTACATTTGTTCTTTTTGATGTCCCAAAGTTTATTACACCCTGGAATGATGCACCAAAATACCAGTTAGGATAGGGGAGAGTATGTGTTTCTTTTGTAAAGTGAGGAAGGGCAATTTGAAAGGTGAGCAAGTGAGGAATAATTGTTAGACATCAGGGTTTGCAGGTAGATCCACTTTAGGAATGAGTTTGTGAATGTTTAGATCTAGAAATTTTTACCCTATAGCTATCTAAGCCACTCTATACTCTAGAAAGTCTTTGTGCCTGTACCTCTGTTTTAAGATCATTGAGTTATTAGGACAAAGCTAGATCAGGATAAAGACTGAAGGCAAGAGGATATAAGAAATCACAGGGGTCAAGGAGATGGAGAACTCCTGGTTTCAAGACTTGTAATTTTAATACCTTTCATTTAAGAAGTTGTATTTGTTTGTTTTGACATTCAGAGACCCTGCATTGGTTTTTATTTTTATTTATTTAAGTTTTTTTTTTTATTATTGACACTCTTACAGATGTCCCCCATTTGGAAACATTAGGGCATATTTGAGGTTTGTGTTTTCATTTGGCACAATGTAAAGGGAAGGAACGTCAGTGCCAAACCCTTGGATCTGAATCTTTGCTCTACCCCTGCCTTAGTTTTCTCATTTGTAAAATTGGAATAACAGTCTCGACCTTGCAGGTTGTTATAAGAGTTAGAGATAACTGTTTCTCGTATTCAGTAAATATTTCCTGAATGCCTACTATGTGCCAGATGCTCTTCAAAGAGATAATAAAAACAAAATACTCTGCACAGCATTTGGAACATAAGAATAAACCAATCATGGCAACTGAAAAAGGGATGTGTTCAAGGGTAGGGCACAGGTTCTATTCTTCTGCGTCACAGCACAGTAATTAATGGATCAAAACTGAAGGATAATTACAAATGTTTGATGTTTATTTTTTCTGAAGCTCATAAAGCTCTCAGGCCTAAGTGTACTTTTTTCTTTCACTTTTATCAAAACATAATTTTCAGCAAGTTGAAAACATGACCGTCATGCAAATATAAATGAATACTTGTCAGAAATTTTATTTGGCTCATTATTTAGTGAGAAAACCAATAGAGGATAAAACTGATTTCAAGAGCATATGAGGATCAAGGATGTATATAGTTCATTACAGAAAACATTAAAAAGCAAAGAAATGTTGTAATAAAATTGTTTGGTTAGATATAAAATTGGTTAGTGGTCCACAAGACAACAGAAGAGCTACCTTTACGATTATCTTTTCACTATGGTCTGAATATTTGTATCTCCCCTCAAAATTCATATGTTGAAATCCTAATGTAAATGTGATGGTGTTAGGAAGTGGGGCTTTTGGGAGGTGCTGAGGTCATGAGGATGGAGTCCTCATGAATGGGATTATTACTTTTATAAGAGACCCTAAAGAGCTCCCTAGCCTTTGTACCACGTGAGGTTGCCAAGAGAACACAGCTAACTATGCACCAGGAAATGGGCTCACACTGGACACCAAATATACGAGCATGTGATCTTGGTCTTCTCAGCCTTCAGAATGTGAGAGCTGTGAGAGATGACAAATTCTAAGACTTTCTAAAATGTGTAGATGTAGATGTGTATTATCATACACTCAAGTAGCACTCTTAACCTTCGGCAGGCTTTGGGTAATGCCAAGATTCTAAAAATAATGTATTATGTAGGCTAAGAGAGACAAAGAGACATTTTTGCTAAGAAAAATATTAGGGAAAGGTGAAAAAAGGAGCTTATCATGATACTTTCTGGGGCCAGCCTATTAATCACAGAAACTCCTTCCCTATGGCCAGTCACATGTACTATGCACTCCATAATATTTAACATGGAATATAGTAAACACATGAGGATTGTCAATTTTGTGATGTATTTGCTCAGGAATAGCTGTGCTTATTATCTCAACAACCTTGTAGTTGGAACAAATACATTAGGCCTCTCATTTTAAGAGTAAAAAATGTGAATTACAAAGTGGCTCTACAACAGGACCAAGACTGTAAATCAGTGCTGCTGTCTTGGGTCTAATCTGTTTGACCAGACAGAATAGAGGTAGTTGTATACACAGTCCCCAGTTTCCAGGTGAGTTATATTCCTGAAAACTATTGGTAGTTCAGTTGTTTTGAGCGTCACATAGAAATCTTCCCATAGAAATAGTATGAGGTACAAAGGTTATGCCTCTAGTCCAGCCTGCCGATGCCTTTCACCTGTGACAAGTCCACACTTCAGTGATACAGAGCCTCTCACCACTAATTTCTACCTGAAAATTAGTGCAGGGCTTTGAATTGGGAGGCAGGGCACATATTCCTGTGCCCTCCCACCTTCCACTTCAACACCAGTGCAAAGTGTGGAGAACTTGTCTGGCTTTACACAGCAGATGGTAACTCTGGTGGTGGCGGGTGCAGAGAGGTTACCACATAGGCACTCAAGGACATTTGATACAGAATTGCTGGAGAGACACCTGACACAGGTGCTTGTGCAAAACAGAGATGGGCTAGGGGGGCGAGTGTAAAGAGGGGATGCTGAAGGACTGGTGGGAGCCTGTGTGACAAAAGCAGGCAGTTCTTAAAGTGATAGATGTCTGGCAATGGGAAGACAGACCCCCACCCTCCCAACCTGGCACGAGCCATGTAGCAGCTTGTTAAATATGATCCACAGAACAGATTTACAGGTCTGGTGATGAGAAAGAACAAAGTTGCTGTTTTGCTTTCCCCCTGTCTAGTTTAGCTGATTGAATAAACTGGTTCCATTTGCTTAAATCTCTTGTTGATTTTATAAAATGTACTGTCACTGAAATGGAAAATTAAACAATATTGAAAAGTACCAAGAAAAATGTAAAAATCACACACATCCCTTTCATCCGAGATAGGCATTATCAGTTTAGAGGTTTTAATCGGAGCTGGGGAAACTATTTTAAGAAATGACTCTAGAAACTATTCCAGAAAATTTTCAATAATGGGGCCTGGGGTCCAAGCACTGATGACTAGTAATTTTAATATTCCTTCCCTATCATTTCCCCACATTAGGTAATGTTACAGGCTATCCCATCTTTACTTTCTCATCTAATACATGGCTCATGTAATTTTTCCCCAGGATTTTCTTATTGTCTTGTCACCCTTTCTCAAATTAATATATAAGAACTATTGAACAGAAGAAGATTCAATGTCAAGGAGTCTGAGCTAAATTCACAAAGTACTGAACATTTAATGAGGGCATGTGCTTATTCATTCATGTCCTTGCCAACAGTAGGATTTTCCTTTTTTTTTTTTTTATACTGGCTCATCTGATAAGGGGAAAATGTTTCTGACTGTTATTTCTAATTTAATTTCTAATTAAGGTTGAGTAAAGTTTCAGTGCGTTTATAGGACACATGTGTGTGTATGAGGTGTGACCAGGAGTTGAGCTTTAAAAACAGAGGTATGGGGAGTGTTTTGGGGTGTGTAGGTAGCTGTGGATGTTTTAGTACTGATGGGGGCTCAGTTCATGATGGCATCATTGGCAGGTGTGTGTGTGTGGGTGTGTGTGTGTGTATGTGTGTGTACATGCATACACATTGTAAGGTAGAGAATTCCTGTGTAATCAGCATAAATATAGAGCTCCTGAATTGACGGGGAAGCCCATGTATTGGGTGGACATCTGGAGACATCCCTGTGGGTCCTCTGCTCTCCCACATCGTATAATGAAGTGACAAGGCCCTGGGATGGTGGACAGGCTGGACTGGCAGAAACTTTAATGAAAGCTAAAGCATCCTTTTGTAACTACTAACTGGATCACACTTAATCTTAGTTTTCTCATCTGTAAAATGGGGCTAGCGGCAGTGTTGGTTTCATAGTGCTGTGGTGAAGACTAATTGTGATTATACATGTGAAATCATAAGCTCAGTCCCTAGAACATCGTAAACTCTCAATAAATGTTAATGGCTGTTATGCAACTTTTTTTGTATGCACAACAAGGAGATGAACTAGGTAATCTCTAAGGCCTTTCCAGAGGAACAGACCCAGATGCATGGTACTGAAAATGTATAGCTGTCCTTGTTTGATCCATACTTTAAACAAAAATTAGGACACAGCAGCTTTAAAATGAGCAAAATAAGCTGGGTAATTGCTCTCAATTTAAGCTGTATCTTCATAAAAATGAATCAGGTAGATTGTAATATATATATAACATAACCTGTAAGACGTGATCGTTACACAATCAAAGACGTAATCAAGCCACCAGAATGGAATTGATGACATTAAAGGTCACCTATTTAGCTAAGCTTATATGTCTACTAAGGAAGATGGAAAAATGGCTCATAGCTTTGAAAGTAGAGTTTATTAGAACATGAACAGTAACCAATGTCATTCTTTTTAGCTTCTACTGAAAATCAACAATTCTTACCTAGAAGTCAAGTGTAAATATTTGCAGCAATGTTCGAAGAAAGAAATAAACATAACAAACTTATCAAACAGATTTGGAGCTGTTGACCTGTCAATATTTAGCTCTTCAAAACCAAGTCTTTGTAAACTCAGCTCAGTATATTCAAATATTGAGTACAGTGACTTTTCTACTTTAGGGGAATTTCAACATCAGTGTTATTTATTTGACCCTGGGGAACGGAACACCTGGTCTTAAAGGAACATCCTGATAAATTTGGAATCTAGAATCCTAGAGTTTAAAGGGACTTAAAGATATAATCTTTAAAATAATATTCTTAATGATTTGATCTCTGATTGAATCCTACCGAGAGTTATGAACAAATGTTACAAGTGCTCATTGAGACTTTTGACATCTCTCTTCTTCCAGGCACTTGTGGGTATTACATGCCCCCATTTCCTTGAAATGAGAAATGGCCATAGACATGCTTTGGTCAATGAAGTTCAAGTGGAAATGATGTAAATCACTTCTAATCACTTCCAGACAGAAACATTTACAAGCAACTTGTGCTTCGAGTTCTGTTTGCTGAGATCCAAGATGGCTGCAGAGTAGCTGGAAGCTCTGTCCACTTACTCCCAGACCCAGACCAGTCTTGCAGGTAAACCACAGAGCAATCAATTAAAAAATCCAGCAGAGAGTGAGGGAGTAGATGAGAGTGCAGAGAGTGTGCGAATGTGGGCAAGAGTCTGCGCACCTGCAGGGCACCCAGGAGCATGTGGCCAGGCCTCTCCAGCTGCTGCCACTTCTACCCAACCAGGCACTTCCGACTGCACAGATCTGGGGCTGCTGCAGATCGGCTCAGGAGCCGTGAGCTCTGGGAGCGGAGAGAGGTGGACAGGGAGGTGCTGGCTCCAGAAACAGCATGGCGGGAGCAAGCCTGCCTACAGCTGAAAATCTCTAGAGCGAGCAGGTACAGCACCCTGCCACTGCCCCATGTCATAGTATCACTGTGGGACTCTTCCCGGTGCCATTCAGGAGAGATCCAGAGAGAAACTTTATCTAAAACTGTCAGAGGCTCTGACAGGCAGTGGACAGCCTTGACTGAGAGAGACTGTGATTTCTGGGGGAGGGGAAGTGTGTGGAAAACAGGCCCCCTGGCTTGGTGCTGCAGCGTGGGAGCTACACAGAAAACTCATAAAAGAGGAGCTGAGGTGAGACTTGGCAGGAACCTGGTGCTTGTGTGAGTGTGCTAACAAAGAACTCAGGTGGAAAGAGCCACGTTGAAGGGACTGTGGGACCCAATCCAGCATGGCTCGTGAGCAGGGGGCTGTTCAGAGTGGATAATTCAGGCCCCAGCCTCCTGCAAGAGAGTGGCAGGCTGGGGACTGGATGGCCAGGAGCTGAACGCCTGAGGTTTGCTGCAGCCAGGCAGGTCCCCTCACAGATAGGTAAGCCCAGCCCACACCTGTGGGATTATAAACTCTGCTGTTCAGTGAGGGGAAAAGGCTTTCCATAGGGAAAAGTAGAAAAAACCCTGAAAGGGTCCTTTACCGGACACTGCGAACTACACTGTTCGTTGGGCCCTGGTCCACTAAACCCAGCAGAGCAGAGAGATTAGAGACAGGAGCAACAAGCGGGGTTCAGGGCTCTGCCCAGTCATTGTGTCTAGACAGAGCTGCTGTCTGTGCCAAGGAGGAAAGATCTGCCCCTTTTACACTGATTGACCCCTCACAGGAAATGGACAGCTAATTTACCAGAAACCATACATTATTGGAAAGAATCTGGGACAAACCAGGATGATTGGTGAGGGGATGGAGAGATAATCCCACCATCTTCCCTGAAGCCTGAATAGTGCCCCCAGGGATGACTGAAGGTTCCCACCCTCCCGATTGCACCAGAGGCCCCCTCTGGAGGCAGATAGAGAAGGTAATGTCAGTCCTCTTGGGTCATTAAATGAACGACTCCCGGGTTCAGGGCTGATGGAAGGCTGGCAGGGAAGAACAGTGGGGTCCAGCCAAATCTGAAGGAGACGGCCACGGACTGTGCTTCAAACAGGCTGCCTAGGGCCAGACCAGGACACCATCTGACATTACCAGGGGTGGATCCAGAAAGGAAAGACAGTGGTAAACACTGGCTCCTATGGAGACAAATTCTGCCACGGTCTTCTTCATGATTTGTGTTTTCTCTCCTGCTTAGCTTTTTAACATTCATTTCTTTTCCTTAAAGTTTGTGCCTGTTATGTCACTAGTTTTTTGTTTTTTTTTAGCTTATTTCAAATCTCATATTTTGCTCTTCCCTTCTCTTACTCCATATTCCCTTCTTCCTTTCTCTTATTATTTTTGTTTTAAATTTTATTTATTCTTTTGCTACAACTTGTTTCTAATCTGCACTCTTACTATTTCTCCCCATCCAGCCTCTCGCAAACACTTTTCTTATCATGTCATCTCACATTCTTTTTCCCATTCTTAAAATGCCCTCATTCTCTCTCCACCTTTATCAGTCTTTAAAGTTGGCTGCGGATATGTTGGCTGTTGTTGCATTTCTTCAGTTTTATTTCTAGATCTTCACTATTTTTGCATTTTAAATCTCAGATTTTACTGTTTCCCCCTCCTCCATTTTGCCTTCCTCCTGCCCTTATTTTCGTTTTAAATTATACTTTTTCCCTGTCTTAGCCTGGTTTTGATTCCTCACTCTTAGTATTTCTTCTCTCTCTATCCTCCCAAAATTACTTTTCTTTTTTCTAGATATCTTTCTAGTTTTTCTTTCATTTTTCCTTCTTGTTTTCGTCTCACCTATATTAATCTTTGCTTATTTGTTGTTGATATTGCTTTGGTGGATCTTTTTCTCAAATTTGGTTTCTATTTTTTCACTATATTTAAAAAATTTTTGGTATAAACCTAGTACCATACACTTCCCTTCTCTTACTCCATTGTGCTCTTTCCCTCCATTTTTTATTTATGATGCAAACTTTATTTTCTTGCTCTCTTTGCCTTGTTTCTATTACTTACTCTTATTATTTCTCCCCCCATCCTCTCAAGATCATTTTTCTTTCAGTTAGTTATCTTGTATTTGCTTTTCCTTTCTTATAATAGTCTTAATCTCTTTAGACCTTTATTAATATTTGTTCATTTGCTAATGAGAGAGTGGTTATGGGTGGGGGTTATTTTTGCAGGCATGCACTTGTTTCTTGGGTTGTTTGATTTTGTTCTGGCAGCACCTGCACAATAGACTTAGTGGGCAGTGTGATTCTCAATCAGCCGGCTGGAGGGAAGGACCCCCCAAGACAAACCAAAGCAACAAAACACCAATTACAACCAGAGAGCCCACATAAATTGCATAAAGGGCATCTCAAGAACATCAGGCTCAGGAAATCAAGGGGACTACACCACAAGTCCCACAGGTCTCCTACCACAGGAAGTCACACCATGAAGACAGGGACTCAAAGCGGGTCAATCTAATATGCAGAAGTAAACAAGCAGAGTCACCTAAAATGGGGAGACAAAGAAACAGCCCCCAATCAAAAGGAAAGGAGGAATCTCCAGAAAGACTGCTAAATAAAATCGAGGCAAACACATTATCAGACATTGAGTTCAAAATGATGGCTATAAGGAAGCTCAAGGAACTAGGTGAGAACTACAAGGAACTCCATGGAAGCTACAAAGAACCTACTGTGAAATCCACCGGCATGAGAAAGGACATAGAAGCTGTAAATAAGAACCAAGAGGAAGTGAATATATTTTTTGCAATGAAGATACCTTAAAAGGAATTAAAAGCATGCTAGATGAAGTAGAGGACTGAATCAGTGGACTCGAGGAAAAAGTAGAAAAAAAATTTCCAGACAGAGAAACAAAATGACAAAAGACTCAGAAAGAATGAAGAGGGTTTAAGGGAGCTGCAGGACAACATGAAACATAATAATATTCATATCATAATGATGCCAGAAGGAGAAGAAGAGGAGCAAGGGATAGAAAACCTGTTTGAAAATGCAATGACAGAAAACTGCCTTAACTTGATGAGAGAAAAAGTCACACAAACCCAGGAGGTACAGAGGGTCCCAATCAAGAAGAACCCAAAGGGGCCCAAGACACATCATTATTAAAATGGCAAGTTTAAAGACAGACAATCTTAAATTCAGCAAGGGAAAACAACTGGTGACATAGAAAGGAGCTCCAATAAAGCTATCAGCTGATTTCTCAACAGAAACACTACAAGCCAGAAGGGAATGGCCAGAAGTATTCCACATAATTAAAAGCAAAGGCATGCACCCAAGATTCCTCTACACAGCAAGGCCCTCATTTAAAATGGAAGGTGAAATAAGGAGTTTCCCAGACAAAAAAAAAGACTAAAAGAATTCATATCCACCAAACCAGCATTGCAAGATATGCTAAAAGGACTGCCTTAAGAAGATGAAGAAAAAGAGAGGGAGAGAGAGAGATTCAGAAAGAGAGAGAGAGGAAGACAGGTACAAGGGGAAAAAATGTCAATGAATAAGTACCTATTAATAAAAACTTTAAATGTAAATGGATTAAATGCTCCAATCAAAGAGTGTAGCTGAATGGATAAGAAAACATGACCTTCATATGTGCCAACTACAAGAAACTCACATCAGAACAAAAGATGTACACAGACTAAAACTTAAGGGATGGAAGAAAATATTCCAAGCAAACAGGCATGAAAAAATGCTAGGGTAGCAATACTTACATCAGACAAAATAGATTTCAAAACAAAGACCATAAAAAGTGACAAAGAAGGACACTACATAATACTTAAGGAAATAATCCTTCAAGATGATATAACCTTTGTAAACATATATGCACCCAGCATAGGAGCACCTAGATATATAAAGAAAATCTGGGAGGACTTCAAGAAAGATATTGAAAACAACACAGTCATTGTAGGGGATTTTAACACCCAAGTGTCAACAATAGATAGATCTTCCAAGCAAAGAATCTACAAGGATATTGTGGCACTGAACAACACTCTAGATCAAATGGACTTAACTGATATATACAGAACATTTTGTACCAAAGAAGTAAAATATACATTGTTTTCAAGTGCACATGGAACAGATTAAAAGATAGACCACATGGTAGGACACAAAACAAGCCTCAACAAAATCAAGAAAATTGAAACCATATAAATCATTGTTTCAGATCATAATTTCTTAAAACTAGAAACCAACCTCAAGGAAAAAACTCATAAAAACATTCAAATACATGAAGACTAAATAACATGCTATTTTATAATGAATGGGTTAACGATGAGGTCAAGGAAGACATAAAAAATTTTCAGAAAACAATTGAAAATTAATACACAACAGCCCAATACCTGTGGGACATGGCGAAGGCAGCCCTGAGTGGGAAATTCATAGCAATACAGGCCTACCTAAAAAAGGTAGAAAAATCTCAAATAAGAAAACCATACCCTACATCTACAAGAACTAGAGGAACAACAACAACAAACAAAGCCCAGAACAAGCAGAAGAAAGGAAATTATCGAGATCACAATTAAATGATGTAGAGACTAAAAGAACAATTCAAAGAATCAATAAATCCAGGAGCTGGTTCTTTGAAAGATAAACAAAATTGACAAGACTTTAACCAGACTCATCAAGAAAAAAAGAGAGAGGGCCCAAATAAATAAAATAGAAATGGAAGAAAAATTACAACTGATACCACAGAAATGCAAAAGATTGTAAGAAATTACCACGAACAACTATATGCCAAGAAATTTAAAAACCTAGGCTAAATGGACAAATTTCTAGAAATATAGTCTTCCAAAACTAAATCAAGAAGAAGCAGAAAGACTGAATAGACTGATAACAACTAATGAAACTGAAGCTGTAATCAAAACACTCTTGGCAGACGAAAGCCCTGGACCAGATGGCTTCATAGGTGAATGTTACCAAACATTTAAAGAAGAACTAACTCCTACCCATCTCAAGCTATTCCAAAAATTTCAAGAAGAGGGAAGACACCCAAACTCTTTTTATGGGCCCACATTATCCTAATTGCAAAACCAAGTAAAGACACTACAAAAAAAAAACACTTGCAAGCCAAATTCTCTGATGAAGACAGATGCTAAAATCCTCAACAAAATATTGGCAATCCAGATCCAGTAATACATTAAAAAGGTCATACACCATGATCAAGTGGGATTTATCCCAGGGATGTAAGGATGGTATAATATTTGCTAATCAATAAACTTAATACACCACATAAAATGAAAGACAAAAGTCACATGATCATATCAATAGATACTGAAGAAGCATTTGATAAAGGACAACACTCATTTATGATAAAAGCACTGAGCAAAGTGGGAATAGAGGGAGCATACGAGAAACTTATAGCCAACACCATACTCAGCAGGCAAAAAATAAAACTTTCCCTTTAAGATCAGGAGAGACAAAGGTGTCTGATTTCACCACTTTTATTCAACATAGTATTGGAAGTTCTAGTGAGAGTGATCAGACAAGAAAAAGAAATAAAAGACATCCAAATTTGAAAGGAGGAAGTAAGACTATCATTATATGCATATGACATGATAATATGCTTAGAAAAACCTATAGTCTCCACCAAAAAACAATTGCACCTAATAGGTGAATTTGGAAAAAGAGTGGGATACAGAGTCAATATTCAGAAACCAAAGGCATTTTTGTATACCAACAATGAAATATCTAAAATAGAAACTAGAAAAAAGTCCCACTTACTATGGCAATAAGAAAAATAATACCTAGGAGTAAACTTAACCAAGGAGGCAAAAGACCTGTACTCAGAAAACAACAGAACACTGAAGAAAGAAATTAAGGTAGATACAAATAAATGGAAGCATATACTGTGTTTATGGTTTGGAAGGATTAACATCATTAAAATGCCCATACTACCCAAAACAATCAATAGATTCAATGCAATCCCTATTAAAATGCAAATGGTGTATTTCACAGATCTAGAACAAATATTTCAAAAATTTATATGGAACCAAAAAGGACCCTGAATAGCCTCAGCAATGTTGAGAAAGAAGAACAAAGTAGGAGGGATCATGATGCCTGATATCAAACTACATTACAAGGCCAAGGTAATCAAAACAGTCTGGTACTGACATAAGAACAGACACATAGATCAATGGAACAGAACAGAGAGCCCAGAAATGAACCAATGTCTCTATGGTGAATTAATATTTGACAAATGGGATCAGGAGCATAAAATGGAGTAAAAATAGCCTCTTCAGTAAATGGTGTTATGAGATTCGGACAGTTGCATGCCAAAAAATGAAACTCGACCACCAACTTACACCATACATCAGAACAAACTCAACATGGATAAAAAAAAGATAACATGGATAAGACTTAAATAGAAGTCACAATGCCATAAAAGTTCTAGATGAAAATATAGGCAGTAAAATTTCAGATATTCCATGCAGCAATATTTTCCCAAATATATCTTCTAGGGCAAGAGAAAGAAAGGAAAAAAATAAACAAATAGGACTACATAAAATCAGTAGGTGATACGTACTTGGAAAGGGGTGAAACTGAATGTAAAGGGACCAGTCAATTAATCAAGCAACCAAATAATCTACACAACGTACTAATTGCCTACTAAGTATAACCCACACAGAGTTACATAGGTTGGCCACTGGAGACCAAAACATACATATGAACAGGAAGGAGTAGATGGGTAGTAAAGATGGTAAGTGATTTGTTGTCCTTATCATTTATTGTAAGCATAAATGAACAAACTGAAAGGACAGAAAACTAACATCTGAGGACAGGCTTTCTAAAGTAGCAATTTAAGAAGAAGTTTCTGCTGATGACAAAGTCCATGAATTAACAGGAAACCCATCTCAAATGGTTTAAAAACTAAACATAAAAATCCAGAAGTAGTTTCTGGAACTATTTGATCAAAGCTTGTCTCCACTTTTTTTTTCTATTTCTTTGGCTCTTCCCTTTATATGTTAGCCTTTTCTTTAGGCTGATTTTCTTCATGGTTACAAGATAACTATCAGTAGCAATGAAGAATTCATATATCCTACCTTGCCTCTGGTGGGAGATAAAAGTACCCATTCCTACAACCACTGAACAGAAATTATGAGCTTTGCTCTGAAAAATTTACTTCTGAATCAATCATTGTGGCAAGATAAATGCAT